>NDXB01008036.1:2118-93019 GCA_002631895.1 Agapornis roseicollis
GGGGGGGGGGGGGGGGAGAGGGGGGGGGGCATGCCGAGTAATAAGAGGGATATTAAAAACACACAAAGATGTGCGTAAGGATTCCTAGTGATAAAATTCTCACTGATCCATGGCTTGATGGAGTATTTGCTTTGCAGTGGCAATGGCCCATACAAAGCTACATTGATTTAGCTTTCTCTGTTCACGATGGCAGTTCTGGTGAATAATTATTTTTCTCCCAAAAGCCCTAACGGAGGGAAGAAAGAGAGTCCCTGCTTGGCCTACACAGTAGTACAGTATCTTTGAAAGCGTGTATCCGGCTGCAAATAAAGAGAGCCAGTTCAAGTGTTACTACACTCAGCAGAAATAAAAGGGAGGCAGAAAAGGGGAGCCACTGGCTGGCTTCCCTGTGTGCCTCGTCCCCCTTTCCCCCTCTGCACCTTCGGGGGTGCAAAGGGGGGGATTTCTGTGGGTTTGTTTTTCCCTTTTCGTGTTTGCTGTTGCCTTTTGGAGGCGAGGCTCTGTTAAACGTTGAGTCTGAGCCATGGGGAATCTGCTTTGGGGTTAGAAAAAAAGGGGAAAAGATCGTGGCCAGTGGGTTTTGACTTGTGTAGCTGGGACAGGGATGGGGAGTGCGTCTGCGTGGGGCAGTGCTTTGGTGGTGCCCTCCCTCCTTGTCTGAGATGGTGCCTCATGGATGTTTTTGTGATCGATCACGTGCACATCTTTTTCCTCTTTTGGAAAGAAGCAGATGAAAAGGCTCAGATGTTCTTGCAGGAGCACGAAGGGCCCAGGTGAGGCTTGGGGAGAAAGTGTTCCCAAGCAGTGGGGTCTCATTCAGGTTGGCTTCCCGGCTGTAGGGACACAACCATCCATACAGAGTGCAGCAGCACTTCTTGGATAATGAGGCATTTCCATCATACTAACAAACCAACCATGCTGGTCTCCTCAAGCACAACAGCGGACCATCCCCTCAAAGTTTATGCCCTGTCACAAACAAAAAGCAATGTTGGGAAATAACCTTTTCCTTGTGTGGAATCCCGGGAGGAGAGCTGTGGATACTCCTTGCTCCTCACTTGAGGGCTGTGCAGATGCTGCTGTGTGTTTGGCCATGGGAGACGTGTGTAGTCTGAATGTTAAACAGGGTGAAATGACGAGTGCTTCTCAGTAAGGACAATGTTGGGTCTGTGAGGGAATTTAAAAACAATATTTTGAGGGTTGGGAGCGGAATGATTTTTCTCTAATCCACCCGTTCCATTCCAAGTCCTGTGTTTTCACCTGGGAGACGATTGCACTTTTTTGGGTTTATGCTAGATCTTTGTGTACTTTTAGCCCCGCTTGAGTTGGCTTTATAATCATTACCTATGTATGCAGTCAGGTGCTTGAGAGCCTGATTTTGTGGAAGCTGCCAGCAGTGAGTAAATGAGGCATGTAGCATAAAACCGAGCGAGCCATGCTTTGTTGGTACCTTGCTCTTTCCTCCTTCCTTTGAGTTGGTCGTGATGTCACCCCTGCAGGGGTCTGGGCTGTTCTGCTTTAGGGACCCACCTATCTTGTGATGCGTGTGTTCTGTGAAAGGCTTGGTGGGACCTCACCCGTTTGATGTTAGGACTGTTACAATGAAACATTGAATAATTACTATGTGTTATGTTGTTGTGTAGAAAGCGCTGACATTACAGATTTAAGCATCCAGGCGATGGGCCTGGGTTTTGCCTGAAGGACACACCAACCGAGGATAAGCCGTCCTGCTGTCCCTGCCAAAGTGCTGGTACCGTTCGTTCCCTATAAGGGGAAATTGAGGGGATTTGGTAAAGCTGAGCCGGGGAGAAGTTTGCGGGAGGAGCTGTCAGTCCTGCAGATCAGTGTTGAGCCGGCTGTGAGCCTTATCCTTCACAAAGTCATCTTAGGAACAGCAAGAGGAGGTGGCTTTAGTTCAGTTGTGGTTGGACGGTGAGGGGGTAGATTTGTTTGCAGTTCAGGGGAGTAGCATGTAATCTGTGTAATACTGCTTTTGTGTGCTTCTATTGCAAATTGATGTCTGGGGAATGACATGTAGCAAAGGCTCTAGACCAGCAGGTCTCTGATATTTTTGTAGCAATGTCTTTTTATTCAAAGCAGGTGTCATGGAGATCTTTCATCCCAGGATTTCTTTCATCCCTGGCGTTTGTTAGCTTGTGTTAAAACTTTAAATCTCGAGAATTTCTTCTGTACAGAAGGTGTTCTCATACTGCTTTTGCATGGGCTGAGCTGGATGATTATGCAGGCTCCAAACAGTGATATGCATGAGCTGGATCTGTGTCTGCATTGCTACGTCAGCTCTGTGAATAAACCAGGGCTGCACCCCAGCACCCTCTGCTCGCAGGGAAGGTCTGTGCTGGGGGACACCAGGGAGGCCTGGAGTGGGCAGCAGTGGGGCTGTTGTCCCTGGGCAAAGTTTTCCTGAGACTCTTAAGCATTCAGAAGGTGATGTGTGCTTAGTGATGTGTGAGCTCATATTTGCAGTCTTGTTTGGTTTTAACAAAGCTCTGGAAATGCTTTTTACTACAAGATGCCTGATTTGCTTAATTTATCCAAGCTCTTGTCTTGATAGTCTCCCGTGATAGAAAATTCTGCTGGCTAATTGTTCCCTTTCACTGATTCCATAGTTCTTTTTCTTGTTTGTGCTGTATCTTTAGAATAGGGTGGATTTGTCACTAGAAGTTTCCGATCAATCTTCTCATTTGGATTTACCACTGTTGCTGCCTGGGAAGATGGGAGCACCAGAAGGGCTGGCATTGCTTCTGCTTGGACTCCAGCTGATTGATTTCTGAGGGTGCTGAGGTGCTGGCACAGGGTGCCCAGAGAAGCTGTGGCTGCCCCATCCCTGGCAGTGTGCAAGGCCTGGCTGGACACAGGGCCTTGGAGCAACCTGCTCTAGTGGAAGGTGTTCCTGCCCACAGCAGGGGGATGGAGCTGGGTGGGCTTTAAGGTCCCTTCCAATCCAAACCATCCTGTGATTCTATGAACTTACCAAATCAGTTGTAAAGCTTCTTGAATTCTCATTGTCATTGTTGTGATCGTTGTCTCTGCAAATAGCTGTTGTTAGCCCAAGGCATGAGGCCAAGAGCATCTTAAGTGTCTGGGAGCTTGGACTTGTGGATGTCACCTTGCACGGCTTTGCAATGCCAGTCTTAAGTGTGTCATTGAAGCTGGCAGGACCAGTAGAGGTTGCATACTTGGCCTCAGGCATTGGTTAGGTTTTTTGCCAATTTCCCAGCTTTCTCACCTTGCCTCATGTAGAGCCTCTGTTATGCAGAGTAGCTCCTTACGCACTGGTTGGCAGTTCATGTTGCCGTGGTCATCCTTACTGCTTTGTGGTGCTCCCTGGTGTTGTCTGAAGCTGTTACACACTTCTCCACTAAGCCAGTTGGAGATGGGAGTGTCAGGATTTCTACAGTAAAAGCAAATAGTTGAGGCAATTCCTCTCTGTTGGGGTAAGGAGCTTCTCGTGTACCAAAGCCCAAGCGTTGTCACTGTACTTTCCCTGGCCTGCCAAAACTGGTAGGAAGGTGGCTGATACTATGGGACCATTGCATTTTTGAGGGCATTCAAATTCCCAAATGGAGCTTACCAAAAAAGTCAGCTCTTGTGAACTGTGCAGGATGTGGATAGACTTTCAGGAGTGCCGGGATGTGGCTTGGTGGACTGTACGGTACCACTCAACACTGAGCACTTCAGAGGAACTGCCTGATTGTCCCATTGCCTACATGGACCTGGGCTCTGTGGAGGGCTCCTGCACAGACTCCAGCTCTTTCTCAGTCCCATTCTAGGTAAGGTCTCTGCCACGCTTGGGAGTTGTCTGTGGACAAGGAGAGAATCAAATTCCTTTCCTTGCATTTGGAAGGGTTTGATTATGAATTACAGTGCAGAAGAGCCAATTGTAGAAAAGACATGCTCTGTAGCTGGATTTTATTTCCTCTACAATGTCCCAATGAATGACTCGAGTCTTTGATGGAGAAGCTGAAGCCTTATGAAGGGCCTGTTTATTTGCATTAATTATTTTTTATTAGTTACAGCATCCATCGTCCGTTGGCAGTAGAAGAGCCCAAAGTAAGAATATTGAATCTTCAGAAGTTTTTCAAAGCTTGCATTTTTCATAAGGAGCTTGTGAAGCTTCAAATCTAAAGCTTGCAAAGCCCTTTTTTTTTCATTCTTCAGAAGTGCCACTGAAGCTCTTTTTTTTTTAATTTTTAGTATTTTAGCTGAACCTGTAAGTTTTATACATTAAAATAGTTCTTTCCCATCCATTGCTTTGGCCTTGATTTTCAGGTCTGTCCCTGGGTCAGCCAGATCCTCCGCAAGCATTGACTGTACTCTGCAGACCAGGTGTGTGTAGCCTTTGCTACCAATCCGCTGTCACTTTTCCCCTCTGATTAGGGTTTTGCTCAGTGNTTGGTTCTTCAGAAGTGCCACTGAAGCTCTTTTTTTTTAATTTTTAGTATTTTAGCTGAACCTATAAGTTTTATACATTAAAATAGTTCTTTCCCATCCATTGCTTTGGCCTTGATTTTCAGGTCTGTCCCTGGGTCAGCCAGATCCTCCGCAAGCATTGACTGTACTCTGCAGACCAGGTGTGTGTAGCCTTTGCTACCAATCCGCTGTCACTTTTCCCCTCTGATTAGGGTTTTGCTCAGTGGCTGGTAACAGGCTGCAGCACATGAAGACATGAAAGGTGCGTTTGTTTGCAACCAGCCGGTTAGGACAATGCTTGACCTTCACAGTTGTTGAATAACTTCAGAGTAATACTTAACTGCTTCACAGAAACAAGGGTTATGGGGGGGGGGAGTTTAGCAAGTACAAAGCGAATCTGTTTGGTGTCTGTTTGGCCAGCCAGCAGCACTTTCCCTCTGGAGCCTGCAAGGTCATGTTTTAATAGCCTGAATATGAATTTAAGGTTTGTGTCTGTATTTTGGTGGCCATACGGGTGGATGCCTGGTTTTACTGCTTCAGGGAATGGAGCAATTGGTACTCTTGCCTCTCTCTGAACCTCAAGGTGAAAATGAACATTGCCTTTATTCAAAGTGGTGCTGTTCTCATTTGTGTGCAGAAAACTGTTGGGGTGTGGATTATTTTAGTTACAAAGAGTTGTGATAGGTTGGGGTGTTTTTTTAATGCTTTAATTACGTTACATGGACAGTTTTACATCATCAGTAGCTGTGCCTTTAACGTGAAAGGATGGGTGGAGTTTTCAGGAAGATCAGAAGGGAAAGTGTGCTGCTGACCACTATTTTTCAGGTCATATTAGAGCAAACAAACCAGCTCCTCTCTTCCTGACACTGCTGGCTCTGTAGGGAGCAATAATTTCCCATGGTTTGTTTATGTCTGTATCGAAGGAAATCCACTATATCAAAATCACCTGTCCATGTAGAGCCTTGTCTTAGATTCTCTCTGTGTGTGATACATTCATTTTGAAGTACATGGAGCAGACATTGCCAATTTGTGCAGAAATACAGCAGATCATGATACAAGCAGCATGGCTAATGTAGAAGAGCGGAACTTAGGACCATTACTAGCCCACGGTGCCTATAAGTTTATCTGAAGCATAGCAGCCACGTGGTGTTAACCCAGCCAGGCACAGCAAATGTGGAGAAACCCATCAGCTGAAACCTCTGCAGAAAAATTAATGTGTCCTAACCCAGTAACCTTCACTGGCTTACTTGTCTTATTAGTCTGGGTCGCTTATCATTTGATGGAGAGTTTGTGCTGCAGTAAAACCAGCTTCATTTATTGTGCCTGGGTCTTTCATTAATTTGTGCTAATTCCCTAATCCCTTTTTTTCTGGGTTTGAACTGGTCAGTCCACTGCATTGCCAAGGAGTCTGAAAGGGTGGATTTTTGACTGGCTTGATGCCTCAGTCACAGAATTTATTGTGATATTGGGCAACACAGTGTTTTGGGGCTTACCTTCAGATTATACTTTATGTCCATATACAATGTCGAGTGAGAGCCACATGCTACTTACAGTTCTGCAGAGGGTTGTTTAAAACCTGATGCTTAATTGTCAACGGTATATTGTTCTGGTTTTACCCTTCTGAAGCATTTCTGGCTCTGGACGAAAGATGGGTGTTGGTTATGTTGCAGTGCTGAATGTAGAGTTGGATTGCGACTGATCCATTGGCTATCAGATGGTTTCTGGTGTATGAAATTACTGGTTCTGATTCATGTGTTAAGCAAACCCTGATATCCCAATCTGTGTCTCAGGTTTTTTCCTACTGACTACATCCTCTTTTCCTCCCTTGTTTATGATGTTTATAGCTCTGCATGCGCAATCTGCCGGTGTGCTTGCTGGATTCCCTCACCGCAAATACCAGGCTGAGTTTAAGACTTCTTAAAGGTTAGTTCAGGATGAGTTCAGAAGTACCTTGGATTAACTTTGCAACTACTGCAGGTAGTCTGTCAGTGGTTTGGAGGGGAAGTTCTGCGACACAAGTGCCTTGAGACCGTCAGCAAAAGCAGCAGTGCGGGCTTTGCCTTGGGGCATTAAACCCCAACCTTCTCAATGCCAATGGAAGAGCAGAAATGGTGGAAGATGGGCCCTATGGAGGGATAGTGCTGGTGCAACGTATTAAGTGTGACATTTCAGTGTCAGTGACGGGGAGAAGAAGAAAATGCTGCTTAAATTGTGCTTTAAAGCTGTTTGTGGTATGGAAAAGTCTTCATCTGCATTGCAGTCAATAAGCTTGTGCGTGGTAGAGTCCAAACACTGTGTCAGAAATGCTTAATGATTGCATGGTGCCTTAAACTTCATGTAAAAGCCTAGGGGTTATTTTCCCCATTACAATCTGTAATAAATATAAAATACATAAGGTCTGCAGCTGACAACATCATCTGTGAGTTCTTGCCCTGCGTTCTGTAGGCTGATGTTGAAGCAAAAGTGGGTTTAAGGATACACAGTATTATATTCTGCTGTTCAGTTAGGGCTGGGCATTTGCTGAAGGGGCTGTTAAATCACCCCTAAATTTGGAAGTGTCAGTAAGTGAAGAGTCAAAGTGAGAGCTTTGGGTAGTCACACTCTAGGCTGTATTTTTGCTATTGGTTAATACCTGCAGTCTCCCACCATGTGTTTGTGGGCAAAGCAATACCTGTGGTGGTGGCTGCTAAACCTGATCTCTGTGTCTGTTTGAATTGTTTCCTTCTTGGGCAATACAGGCTGCTTAAATAAAGAGGGGGTAGTGGAAGGGTTGGAGTGAGCGTTTCCAGATCTGATGGTGGTTGTGCAGGGTGCTTCTTGTAGTCCTTTGCTATCAAATGCTTTCACCTCCTGCTCTGTCTCTCCTTGAACAACTTCTGTGCACTGCATGGTAATGGAAGTCAAAGGAATTTGTTTGATGTTATTTATTCAAATCTGGAAAGGATGGTTGTGCAAAGACCAGAGCAAAATGGTTTTAGTCTGACAAATGCCAAGGGTTTTTGTTTTGTTTTTAAAGCCCAAACAAACCCTTTGGGATCCTTGGCTGGGTATATAACAGCATGAAATACACCATTTCTTTCATTTTTCTCCCGAAAAATCTAATTCTTTATGCATTTAAAGTGGGAGTTGAGTCAAAAACAGAGTTTAGCTCTGTTGACCTATATTTATGAGACGAGAAGGCTTGCTAAGAGTAGCAAGAAAATAAGGAGTGCTGTTTGTATACTCTGATGAAATGTATACCCATACTGAAACACTTTTGGGATTCCTCATTTTCATCCTGAATGTTTAAGCCCTTTCCAGCCAGATTCAGTCCATTTGTGCTGTTCATTACCTGCACGCTCAGACTCCCCATTAACAGAGAGGCAGCGGAACAGGGAGGTGAGAGCAAGCGAGCAAAGAGGTAGTAGTGAAAACCTTCCTGATCTCAAGGCTTAAAGGTGAACTTTTATCCTGTTTGGTTTTTTATACCAATTCAGCCTGCTCTTTATAAAGTGCAGTTTAACGGTTCTCATGCTGCTTATTGCAT
The DNA here is from genome assembly GCA_002631895.1 of Agapornis roseicollis. Classification (NCBI taxonomy): domain Eukaryota; kingdom Metazoa; phylum Chordata; class Aves; order Psittaciformes; family Psittacidae; genus Agapornis; species Agapornis roseicollis. Next base: position 10,073 of record NDXB01008036.1, read on the forward strand.
AACTGTGGCACAGATGTTATTTTTTTTGTAATGTTGCCAGACGTATTAAAAGAGAAAGGGAAGAAGGGAATTTATACTCTTTGGAGATGAATATGTGGAGCCTATTAGTCTTAAGGAAGTGTGAAGAACTTGTTAGAGCCGAAGCTGGCACACCTCTGAAAGGCTGCTGTGTGGAGTGGAGCTCTTCAGATCAGGAATGAGTGTTGTATCTTCTGAGTTTGTTGTATGTGTTACGAGATAGCCTAAAAAAATCAGGACTCAGTGGAGAACCTGCCTGCGTAATGTTTAGGCTGAAATAGTTTGTGGAACTCAGACCAAATCCAAATGTGTATTTAATAAAATAGGTGTTGTCCAAAGTTCAGGTTCGCAGCATAATCAGCAGTGGTGCTTGGAGTTTAGGGATGTGAAGATCCATCGCTCAGCATGAGTAGTACTGAATGTTTAAGTATTTATATTACTGCAGCTGAATCCAACAAAGATTTGACTGAGGAAATACAGTTAGAAACACACTGGGCTGCAGCAGAAGGAAAATTTACCTGCAGGCTTACCATTTCCTGATGGAATAGGTATGAGAACATAAAGTTGTCTCCTTTTGGCATTTCCCACAACATTAGAAGTTTTAANGCTGAATCCAACACCTTTAAAGTTGCTTTCTTACAAAGATTTGACTGAGGAAATACAGTTAGAAACACACTGGGCTGCAGCAGAAGGAAAATTTACCTGCAGGCTTACCATTTCCTGATGGAATAGGTATGAGAACATAAAGTTGTCTCCTTTTGGCATTTCCCACAACATTAGAAGTTTTAAGTAGTAGAAATGCAAACAACTAAAGATGGAAATGGCAAATGCTATATTTATATTTATTTATGTATAATAATAAAACTCTTGGTGTTTCAGATCAGCACAATGTGCCTTGATTCACAAAGTATTTGTGTGTTAAGCACTGGATAAAGCTCCACAACTCACCTCTCCCTGCTGTATGGAGGAGCTCGGGGAGAACTTAATGACCTGCTAGAGATGGAGAATGAACTCAAACCCCTTGACTTCCCAACCCTGGTTTGTGCAGGGTAATAGGGTAATTGTGATAAACTGATAAGGGGGAAATAGGAGAGAGGAGGGGGAATGACACCTCCTGTCACTGAGTGTCTTTTTGAACTCTTGGATTAAAGAAGATTCAAATTGCTCACTTAAAAGAACTTGCAGAAGAACAGGTGAACACTCGTAAAAACCAACAGGAGGAAACCTGGGAGTATTTTCTACTGGTATCTGCCTAGGGCAAAATATTTTGGTTTGATTCTTGTTTTGCTTTTGTTCTTCCCTTTGTCCTTCCCCTCTGATGGGTTACCTGATACAGGAAAGAGTGAATGAGGCAAAATAAAGCATAAATTATAGCTGCAGAAGGCAGGTGCTGCTGTGTGATGAGTGTAGGATGATGCAGAGGCTCCGGTGGAAATTCTGTGACAGTCCTTGTTGTGCCTTTATTCCTTACAGCCGTGTTGGTGCCGGATGTCACCATCCTGGGTGGGAGCCGTGTCTCACGTGTTGGACAAGGCTTCCTTGGCTGGCAGAGGACAAAGCTCCTCCATGTGCTGTAAATCTTCTCCCTTTCCGTTGTCCAGTGACAGCCGTGGCAATGTTTAGTGTGTAGCGCACTGAAAACTTCTGGCGAAAACCAGCTGGAAAATCATAGTCTAAACTAGCAGGTTTGTGCTAATGCAAGCTGTGTTTACTCTTGAAAACTCAGTTTATTAAACCGAAGGCTGCAGAACTCGAGGGATCGGTGGTGCTGCCTGAGCGGCACCGGCCGCGCCGCACGAGCCATTTTTCAAAATTACTTTTTTAATTAAAAGTTGTATCAGTTTAATGCGAGTTAAAGGCAACTTCAGAGGCTTTGACGTTGTCAGAAACAAGCTGCGGGGGTGGCAAACCCCTTCTTTTCTCCCTTGTTGGCTTTATCCAAAATGGTGACTGTACATGCAAAGAGAGGGGAGTCTCCTTCTGGGCATTACGCTTGAGGGGTCGAGGGGTGAAGGTCTTTATTGATTATCAGTTGGGTTCCACTGCCGTCACCCTCAGAAGGAGCTGCACAGGAGCTGAATTGGAATATGAGCATAAGGAAAACAAGGAGGACTCGAGGTACAGCAGGGGAAAGTCAATACAGAGCTTATTTAAATGTCAGCTGCCTGGAAGAGCTCTGCTCAAAAGCTGTAAGGAGAGATTAGGTCTAAGACATAATGCATGAGTGTGTAAGGAAGGGAGGCAAGATTGCTGAGCAAGTCAGGTGCTGTGGGGAATGCGTGCGAAAGGAATATATTAAGGAGGAGGAAGGAAGAAGAAACTGCTGACTGAAAATTACATCTGACAATTAGTTTTGAGCAGCTAATGGGAGAAGCACGTGGCTTTTGGACATGGGAAGGCTGTGCTTGTAGCTGGTGGGCGATCTGATTGTTTTAACAGCGTTATTCATCAGTACAGTTGATGGGGATAAGCAACACTCATTACAAATCTGTTTACTACATCTATATATTGTATTTATTTTCTGAATTGTATGTGCAGAGTATCTCTGTGAGCATAGGACTTCTGGAATTTGAGCGACATTGGCTAAATAAAGTCAATAGGCCAGAGTTGTAATTGTGTGGCATTTGACAGTGTGACTGGATATAGATCTGGGGGGAGTTTGAGCCAAAAAAATCTGTGTTTTATAGGTGAATAGCCTTATTCTGAATTTTGCAGCCATTTTATTTGGAAAGATACCCATTAATGTTGTAATCAGAAGTAGCTGTGTAATGGGTGTGCCTGAAATAAAATTAGGTTGAGCACACTTGGACAAGAAACATTATTAAGAGTCAACCTCCAAAATCTAAACCCAAACCAAGTTACACATAGGTTTTGATGGTGGAGTGAGTAGGACATTGAAAGCATTTCAGTTATGAAGTCTCAGGTGGAAGGGCTGTTTCCCCCTGGTCCTTTGCTCCATGGCTGAGGAATGCTTCTGGTTCAGGTGATGCTGAGCTCCAGCAGTACATTTGAGTGATACTTTATCGCTGTGGGATTGGTGCTGGCTCATGATGGTGAACAATGACCTCAGCTGAGTTTTCAGTCCCATCTAACACCAGTGTGATACGCTGCATCATGATGTCCTCAGTGTTCAGGCAGGCCTGGGTGAGGATGGGGTGCACCCTGCCGTGCTGTAGCCCACTGCAGCCCAGCCAAGTTTGAATGAAGTTCAATGTCTTTATCTTCAGGAAGGTGAGTATCTTGTGCAGATGATAGCTCAAAGACCTAACAAGTCTTCAAGATCAAGACTGTAGCTGGCAGCATTGCTTCCTTGGCACAGCAAGACTTTGTAGTCTTAATCCACTCTGTTGAAAAAAGCTGTGTCTTGGAATAAGTGCTTGCCCAGGACAGGCAGACCATGAGCATCGGAAGGACAGCTACAAAACAAGTGCTGGTTTGGATGCGAGGGGTGTTTCTTTGCCTTTGCTATCTAACACAAGCATGTAGCAACATGTATACTAGTATTTGTATTCTCCTCGGTTATGTTATGGTTGTCTTTGCCACACTGACTGCAAACACGTAGTTATTAAAACCCCTCACAACCCTTGCACATGCTTCTCTCCTGCAGAGAGGATGAGGGAACAAGTAACGTGATGGGCATTATTTGCATTGTTTAATGCTCTTCTGAGCAGAAGAACTCATTTACACTAGAAGATACTTTATTTAGTGCAGAAGGGAGGATGACCAAGCAGGCTGGGCTGGGCAGCAAGTACTTAAGCAGGTGGGATGTGAGCCTGTGCTCTGAAGCAGTGGGCTTAAGTTACTGTCCCCCTCTCTGGCATTAGCCTTTGTTTGCTGAAATGCATCATGACAGTAGAACAGTTGACATTTAAAGTGCACAGGAGGTGTCACTTAGATGTCTGTGCACATGAGCCAACAAACTGAGTGCCAGCCCTAGCGCCCATGTTGACTTCTCTCTTAATCATATGACTATGCCATCATTTTTGTCTTGCTTGCCCCACTTTTTAAATGGGATTATTACTAAGGATGTGCTTGCTTCCCAGGGGTGTTGTGAAAATTAGTTAAAGTTTGAGAAGTGTGTTAAGAAGTCTCTCAGTGCTGATCTTTATCACAACTACTGCTTTCAAACCACTTTTCTGTTTCTTTTAGCAGAAATAGTTCCTGCTAGAGTCTTCTCACATTTTCCCATTGCTTGTGTGCAGTATCCCATGGCTCTTCCAGTATGCATAAATTTTTGCCAAACGTTGTATTTTCTCCTGTATTTGAGATTCAGATTTTCAGTATGTGTGTTATTACACAGAATATGAATAGGAGGCAAAGAGCCTTATGTTGATGAAGCTTCATGGTTGCTGCTTTCCCAGCTGAGCAATGTCTGTGGGTCATGTATGCATTGACACATATTTGCAATGATGCTCCATCGCATCTATTTAAAGAAGGTGTTTAGACCGGGAGGATCCTTACAGCTCTTACAATGTTAGCTGTGTCTTTAGAGAAAGCTGAGAAGCAGACAGGCTAACAGGAGTACAGGGGGATGGACCTGGAGATGTGAGATGAGATCTTGAGAGAGAAATGCTGCCCTTATCTCCAGTACTGAGACGAGGTGATGACCACAGGCATGTTCTTTAAGGACGAGTAACTCCAGTGAGGCTGCAGTCAAAGCCTTTTGGACCAGCCAACTGTTAGACTCTCTCGAGTGAAACAGAGCCTGCATGTTTCAGATTGCATACTCTTATGCTGAAAAAATAAGGCAGCCTTTCACAGTTTGGCCTGTAAAACTTCCTTCCATTTTATATGACATAGAGGAGCCATCATGCTTAATTAAAAGGTTCATGATATTCTTCTGAAGACTTCTGCTCCAGTAAAAGGTAGAGAGATCTTTCTGCAGGTTACTTTCGGCCAAGACTGATTTCTTGTCCAGAAATGACCTCTTCTAGCAGTTTCTTCAAAAAGCACCTGTGGAGTCAGTTGAACCCAAACCAAGAGGGAACAAGAGTTCAGAAGAAAAACCAGACATTTCTTGGAGGGCATCCTCCAAGAATGCAACACGTGTTGGTCTAGGTTGACTGTAGGTGGTATTGAAATCCTTGGATGTGACTGGAAGTTAGCTTGAAGGTGGAGAGAGCAAGGAGATAAATACTGGGAGGAGTCAAGAATTTACTCCTATAGGGCAAGACAACGCTGTACCTTCTCCCTTACAGCGCTCACCTAAAATGCCCCTGTTGCTTTCCCCTCATGGACTTCTTTTGTCCTCCTTTACTTGTCTTCAGCATCAAAAGCTGCATCCCCTGAAGGTTGTCTCGCTTCTGGTATCTGAGTTCACACAGAGAATGAGATGAAACAAGGCAAACCTGGTTCTAATAGCTCTCTTCTAATTCAGCTGCATAATGGAGATGAGCAGTACTTACATAACAATATCCTGGGATGTTAATAGATTTAATAACCCAGAAAGGTGGGAAGAGGTTCTGAATTACCTATAAAATGGCATCTAACTAATGAAGTTTACTGGAAGCTCATCTCTTTGAAGAAGAGTCAGATGGTAGGCACAGGACTTCTGCATATGCTCAGAAGAGCAAACAAAATGAAGCTGCCTGTCCTAATTGGAATATATCTCCCATAGGTCTAAGGTGCTGTTGGATTATGCCAGTTTTACATGGGCTTCTAGTTAAACTCTTGGAAAAGCATAAACAACAGAGTTCTTTAGATCTATTTATTTTCTCCAAGTGTAGATATGTACCAGTCTTGGGGATTATAACTCTGTATGTGCCCAATGAAAACAATCAGTTCATTAATGCTGTTTTGTTAGACCTTGCCCCCCTCTTGCCATGGTGATAAGGGACCTTAATTAGATCCCAGAACAAATGCTGGAGAGCTTGACAAAAAAGAGAAACATGGGGAGGGGGTGGAGAAATACTGCGATGTTGTTAGCAGATATATGCAGAGAGCTGCATCCTGCAGCGGGGAGACTGTGTTCTATTGAAAACATTGGTTTTCTTTCCCAGGAATAGAGCTGGTGCTGGTAGGCTGTAAGCATCTGCAGACAGTGTGTGGAATTGGTATTGGCAGCCTTATGTATGTCAGCTCGTGCTCCTGGGTGTGGGCATGTGTCCATCTGCAAGGAGACCGACTGAAGGAAGCACTGCCGACAGAGGAATACATTAAAAATGTATTCCTAAATCTAGGCTGGATGCTGGTGATGTTCCCTGATGGGATGTGGCCAAATCATTTGGGTTGATTCATATGTTTGTGTGTTAAGAAGAAGATGTCTGTGTGGGGAGGGAGGAGAAGGATAAGAATTCGGAGGATGTTCATGAATACCATCGGCAGCGCATAAATGAAAGGGGGGGAATTATAATGTGAAGCAATGAACATGAAGGCTGGCAGATAGTGTTAGCTTGAAAAAAGAAGAGTTTTTTGTATGGAGCAAAGCATGTGAATTCAAAAAAGCAAGCGTGCAGAAACACAGGCATCAGAAACGTGCAAGTTTTAGTAAGAAACGTTAGAGCCTCCTGCTTGCCTTCTGATTCCTGGGTGCTCAGGTTACACCTTCAAAACTTCCTGCACTGTGGTTTGAGGTAGAATATTAACTTCAGGTTAGAATCTCAGCTTTTTATTAACTGCAGTTCCAGTTTGAAATCAGAGGACTGTGGCTGTTAGTCTCATACCTTGGTCTCTGGTCTGAAACCCCATTGCCTGTGTAGTCATCCTTCATAATTATTCCGCACTTAAATTACCTTTCAATAACCTAAAATAAGATTATCTCCTCGAGTCTCTCATCAGAAGTGTGTTTTCCAGGTCATAAGACAATTGTTCTCTGAGCAACTAATTTATTAAATTTACGTTTTGAAAGATTAATTCGGTATTTCATGTCACATTTTCTGTATGGCAACATTACGCATCTTGGTGCACAGCTGAAGAGGTTTCAAGCGAAATTGATTGCATTACAAGATGATGCATTAAAGGCAACCCTGTTGTCAAGGTCTATCAGGCAGTTTAAAGTCTGGAACTGGGTATCCGTCTAGCCAAATACTGTAGCAACTTTTTAAGTCAGAACAAGGTGTAATTCCTGTATTTTTAAGATTATGCCTCTGGAAAGCATGCATCTGAATTGCCAACACACTGGTAAATAGATCAAAAAGCAAGTGCGGATGCCTGTGGACCCAGTATCATTTAAATGCATTATAGTAGGTGCGAAAGTAATAGTGTGAGAGGTGACTGTAGTCTGTGAGTGAATACAAACCTGTCCATCAGCCTCGATTATGTGAGAGTAACTTTTGTGTTTTGTAAAACCTGAATGTATTTAGTGAAGCAGCAAGAGCAAGACTTTGTCTTATTCATGGTCCAAAGCATTTGACTTGCTTGGGTAATGCTGTTTAACAGGAGGTCTTGAATTTATGCTCATTAAGAGGCAAAAAAAGAGAGTATTTTCTGTTTTGGTAGATACCTTTTGGTATAAATTTTTATTTGCTGGTCCCAGGATAAGTTTTGTGGAGCAAAAAGATTTCACTTGTGATAGTTTGTGCAGATTCCTTCTGAGCTGGTTGTGTTTGGCCTGGGATTTAGTTGTGAGGAACAGAAGAGCTCAAGGTATGATGGTGATGTATATCCTGCTGGGGCTGGGTTCGACAGTGTTGAAATGGGTTCATTTTAACAAAGTTCACTGTGTTTTGACTGAAATGTGTGTGGGAAAGAAGATGATTTGAAGTTAGTGTGGTGCCTGCTTTCTTATTTCACTCTTTCTATGTGTTTCCAATACCCCTATTCAAGGTTTTCATTCAAGGTTAACCAGATCTCCTCTACGGTTCTTGCTGTCCTTTGAAAATCCTACATGTAATCATTCTTTAATTTACCCAGAGAACATGGTGGCCTTGGGCGTCCAGGACTCTCCAGTATTAGTTTCTGTTTTGCAAGAATGGAAAACAGGCTTCTTATTGGAATTGAACAGAAACTGAGGTTGTTCAGTATAAGTTTTCCACTTTTCCTCTGCAGGCTGGGAGTAACTGGTATAAGGTTGAGCAAGTCATAATTGCAGGAAGGTTCTAGGGACAATTTCATGGATGCTTAATGGAAAGGGATTACAGATAAGTACATGTAGGATAACTGTAGTTTAAGTAATGTTAATAAAATAAGACATAAAGGTAAATGAGGGGGAGGAGACCTGAATTGTCAAGTGGATGAGTTGAAGGAATGGTGATGGGTCAGCAATGATACTGCTGGTGACTGGATTTCCCTGCTCCATAAGCCTATGGCCCACAAAATTGTTGTCAGATAAGCACTACTGCATTAAAGAAACCCATCAGCTCATGCTTTTATGGATGATAGCATTGTTAGTAGTAAATAATACCATTAAAATCAACACTTTTCAGACAGATGCTTCAGGAGCAGTGAATATGATCTGTGAATCAATGAAATCAGTGACTTTGTGAATCAGTGAAACAGTGACTTAGATTACTACAGAATCTAATGGAAGGTTTCAGTGGGTCTGGAGCTGGTGTAGAAGTGACGGCTGGTGACCTATGATGAAACCAGAACAGCATGTTTGGAAGGGGCCTTTATTGTTTCTAAAGCTGCATGGATTGCTTCCGTGTTGTGTTTGGTTGAACAACTTGTAATTCAGGGATAAAAAGGCAGGCAGAGGACAAGGCAGTTACATAATTTAATATGAAGTGAACTCAGTTATGCTTTATAATTTGAAAGCAATAAAATGAATGTTTCCATCTTCACTGTTAGTGCATTGTGAATATTAGTAAAGTTGGTGCTTTATAATGTAGTATTTTGCTTTTCTTTCCATTTCAAACCTGCTTTATAGGTACAAAAGAAACATAACAGTGTCAAAAGGAATGCAGAAATCAAGGGTGAGTGCACCTTGGAAAGACACATTATTCATGTCATTTGTGTACATTGTACACTTACAGGAATGACTTGAACAGTCGGCAGGGAAAGCTTCACTGCACACTTAAACCTTCCTTCAACAAGATCTCTTCTATTGTGACTTTTGCTGTTTCACAAAATCCATAGTTCAGCTTCTTGGGAATGATTCAGTGCCTTCGGTTGGGCAGTGGGTGGCAGGACATCATGGGCAGGCTCACTGGGCATGCTGGTGCCTCAACTGGTGGGAAGAGGTCAGCAATTCAGTGTCTGACTTAGTTGAAGTTGCTTTGGACTGCTGACAGGCCTCTGTCAGAGCCGGGGATGCACATGCAAGGTATTAAATAGTGTAATGAAGACCAAGTCCTTTAGATCATCCAAGTCACGCTTTATTCTTACTTTTTAAAGCTCTTCCCAGTGGCTTCAAGTGTTTCTTTTCTGACAAGTTCTGCATTTGGCTTTTGCCAAAGTGTTTCAGGAGAGTTCTGAAAGTTGCCATTGAGTGAAACCTCAAACCGTTGCTAGTTCCCACCAGCGGATGTTTTGCCTTTGCACAGGCAAATCCAGGTAACAAACCAAAGTGCCAACATGCAAAGTGCTGTCTCTTCCCCAAGGCAGCAGCTTTGCAGACAAGGACAGCAGCAGCATGTGGAAGGTATAATGGCTTCCTGAAGACACCTTTGCATGAATTAAGCTGGTGAAACCTCTCTTTAGCCCCTACTTTTTCCACCTGTCTCAGTTATCATAGAATGGTGAGGGTTGGAAGGGACCTTAAAGCGCATCTCATTCCAACCTCTGCCATTGAAAACAATTAAGACCCCGTTTGTAGGTCTGAGTGCAAAGCTGGGAAAGCCCTACCTGAGCCCATTCCCTTCTGTGGTTCCCTGGTAGTTTCCACAACAGTGTTCCAAGAGGTAGACTGCTCTTGGGGGTCTGCATAAAGTACCAGATTAGCAGGGTAACAATATGAGACATTAAGGAGATAGGATTATTTTTCTAGCTCAAAGCAGGTGTCAGTTATCTTTCCTGTAGATGGTTTGCTTTGTGTAGAAGGTTCATGGTGGATATTTTGATGAAGGGTGGCTCCTTCTCCTGCTGAGCAATAGGTAGGGTGATGCGACTGCAGCAGCAGTGATGGTGCAGCCACAGCAGCAGAGGTGCATGTGGAGAAAGTCCTTGGTGGCCTGGTATCTGCTTGTACAGTTTCTCCTGAGCTAATTACTGAAGCCTAACATTAGCAAATGAAACTCTAATTAAGGATTAAGTGGGTTGAACAGTATATTTGCAGTGAGTCTACTCAAGGTCTTGGTTCGACATCTCAGGTGCGTTCTCTCGAGAGTCTCGAAACGTATCTGAAGTACATCCAGGACCACGAGTGTAAGGCAAAGAATCAAGGGTGTATGGAAATGATATGCAGCTCTTTAATACCAGATCAGCAATTCTAATCAGGAGTTAGAAGTCACTTGCCAGATGTATGTGCGTGACCCAGACAGTTGGGGTTTGGTAGCACGTGTGGGTTTGTGGGTGAGGGCACAGCCCTGGGACTGGAGTGCCTGCTGAGAGGTTGAAGCTAATGCTTGTGCTGGGGCAGGAGCAATGACAGCCCATCTTCTGCAGCTGTACTGCTATTCCTGGCTTCTCTCCATCCCTCCTGGGAAGAACGGTAGTCCAGCAAAAAAACTAGGGTTGACAAGCTGTGCCTGAAGGAGAGCTAGAGATGCAGGGGACAAGAAATACAGCTCTAGCCTGGGATGCTCTTTGGCAATGATGTCTCTTGAATACCATAGTATAGGTTTAGGATCTGGCAAGGAATCAGGTAGCAGCAGTGCTACTTTTAAGGAGAAGCAAAGGTAGTGGTTGTGATTATTGCACAGTTTGGTAGTCACAGGTCCAGCTCCAATGCTTGTCCCATCACCAGAAGAGTGTGGCTATCTGTTCGGGGTTGGATGATCCTGTTGGCCTGTAATGGTCCTGGCAGCAAAGCTTGGGCACTGCCTGTCTGTTTGATTTGTCTCCCTGGCTTCCCCTGCTTTGTATCCTTTGCTTTCCTGGCATGAAGGCTGTGTCTCAAGCTGCAGATGGTAACAGGGAGCAGGGATGCAGGAGCTGGCGAGGTGATAGAAGTGACCACGTGCTGGCAGCCAGTGAGGCTGAGAGCTCAGCAAAGCGAGGCACACAGAGCTCTTGCAGGACTGTTTTACTGCTTGCAGTAGCCTGTTACAGAATGCAGTAGCCTGTAATGTAGGAGTACCATAAAATTCATTATGGTCTGGCTCTTTCATTATATAGCTACCTGGAGCTTGTCATTGGCTTAGCAAATAACACAGCCAAACCAGTAAGCATGCACAAATGTTCAAGAGATTTAATTAGCAAGCCAAAAGTGATGGTATGGAAGTGGGGAGGAGGGAGTAAAAGGATAAGGCTTTGTGAAAACCTTGATTGTAAGCAATGTATAAGCAGATGATTGGAGATTTTCTTTGTGTTCTCTGGGAAGTTTCTAGTTCACTCTTGCTTCTCTGTTAATGACAGAATAGCAAAAGAGCTTCCAAGTATGTCCTGAGCAAGGTCCCATGCACTTTGCATCATGAAGAAACGTTTCTGCAATATGTAGAAGTGTAACACAGATGCATCACATGTCTGTGTAATTGTGGACAAGTGCTGAACACTGCTGGTGTCCCTCAGCTTTAGCCAGTCTCTTTGAGAGCCATGGCTGGGGCCCTGTTATGTGCCAGTGATGTTCTGTGATGGATCTTTTAATCCTTTCTTTCACAGAAACTAAATCTGAGAGAAGGAAGTTGACACCCAGTTGTGTAAAGGTGCTGCAGGCACTCAGCTCCCCAGCTGTTAGTGGGGGGGATGAGAATCAGGCTACAGAGGTTAGTAAACCTAACAGAAAAGCTTGTGTGCTCATGTGTGGCTGCCCCATCCCTGGCAGTGCTCAAGGCCAGGCTGGACACAGGGGCTTGGAGCAACCTGCTCCGGTGGAAGATGTCCCTGCCTGTGGCACGGGTTGGAACTGGATGAGCTTTAATCCCTTTTAACCCAAACCAGGCTGGGATTCTATGATATTGAATAATGCAATCCAACCAGGTTCCCTACATAGCTTTTTGGAGATAAACCTGTTTCTTGGAAGAGGACCTGGTGGATGTTCATCCATGAATTAGTGTTGCGGTGATTTTATTTATTGTGTTTTCCACGATCTGGGAAAACCTGAAGCAGTGATGGCTGCAAGAGCCACTGCAAGCTGGCTCATCTGTTCCATTTAAAATTACATGAACACGTGCAACTTCCTTAACATTTTGTGCCATCTCCCATCTGTGATGGTTCTCAATGGGAGTAGGTGACATTGCCAACCAATGTGTCCATGGAAAGCTGTTTTTAGTAGGAAACCGGTGCTTGAGCTGAGGATTGCAGGAGTGCCTCGGGGTAAGTGAGGTTGTTGTTAATCAGGGGTGGGGTTTCCTCTACTTGGTGAAGTAAATTAGGACTTGCTCAAAAATATGCATTTTAAATGGCCTTGTTAATCTGTTCAACAGTTTAATTTAGCTGTAACTAAGGCCTGAAGTTCTAATTATTCCTGTCAAAGATGGAGAAGACATTTCTGGTGTGCAGTGTTGGAGGTATTTCTGGGGAATGTGTAGTTACATGGCACCCCAGGAGCTAGTGAAATGAAAATGGATGAGAATCCCACTTTTCCCAGCTTGGATGCAAGAGAGATCCACCTTATCTCCAAATTCACCGGCTAAATTTGACTCAAGCCTTTCCCTTCTTCCTAAACTCCCTGTTAATGTTTTAAGTGCATGTATTCAGTATTCTTGATGCCTGTCCTAAAGTTGCATAGCATTTCTGTAAAATATGAAATACCTTGTGACACTTGCCATTTCTTTCTATGTGTATGACCTCTGGAATAACTCCAAAGCTCTGGAAAAGAATGAGATTTTCAGTACTGGCTACAGGCATTCAGGGCACAAATACCATTGTGTATCAGTGGGATTTATGCTCCTAAGTTGCTGTAAGTGCTTCTGAAAGTCACATCTAAAATGTGCCATTAGGAACAAGATAGGCTGCTAATGTTTTTTAAAGCAGATGTGTGGTATAAATGAACAATAACATGTGAGGTGCTTTATAATGTTATTCTTGTGGAAGAATTGTTAAATACATAATTATTACAGGTCCCTGGATTTTGGAGAGCTTTCTTGTCAGGATGGCAGTTTGGTGTGTTGATAGTCATCCAGCTCCAGAGAGCAACCAAGGGACTGAGATTTCAGGGCAGAACTCCTTCACACCATTGTTAATCAAGAAGAAATTTCTATATATTCCTACTGAGACAAGAAAATATCCCCAGTTTCCAGAAATGTTCTAGTACACTGATTGTTAAATGTAAATGAGACCCTGTCATTAAAATCCATAGATTCACAGTGCTAAACGGCAAACTGCAGTTACCACATCGCTTAATACACCCTGCTTTCATACCTTGAAGGTTTGTTACTGCTCTGCGGCGTCTGTGAAGTGTTCTGGTGGCTGGTGCCTTTCTCGTGTCTCTGGTGGAATGCTGTTTTCCATGACCCTTGAATCTCCCAGAGGCAGGCAATGGGCTGTTACTCTGTGAACTGATTCCTCTTGCGTTGCTTTTCGCATTACCCAAACTGGCCTTTTCTTGATGTGCCACGTGTTATAAAAATGCACCATTTTCCCTGCCCTCCTTCCTTATTGTTTCCTGATCGCATTTCAGCATTGTATACCCATGAACTCATTTCTGAGTTCTTTTTCTGAAGAGGTGGTTATTCCTTTGGGAGCAGTCTCCAGTGTTTTGCCTGTCTGATGCCAACCCTTTGAATCGCTATGGATTTATGGGGCTGGGCACTCCATTAGCAATTGTAGTTACATATTTAAGTGTATTTCACATAAGTAATTAAGTTTTATGGCCTGTAGCCATAACTGACTAATTCTGCTTCCTTGAAGCTCCAGGAAAATACACATATTTAGAACTTGACTAAAAGTTCCCTTTAGCTATGCAGTGACGTTTCCCTAAGGTTAGGATGATCTAAGTAGGCAAATAAATGTGTTTCAGCAGAAGAAAATTTCAAACCAAGTTTTCCCATCTGTGTTTCCTGCTTTTTTTGTGGCCTGTCTTGGGTGGCAGCTACCGCCTGTTCCAGCGTAAGGGGGTTTGTTCTGTATGGACATGCTGGTTGGGCTTCTTTGCATCCTCAAATGCAAAAGACCCATCATCAATGAGCTGCTCAGGTCTCTACTGTTCTACAGAGTTGTCACATGGAGTGTGTGTGATGCCCCATCCCTGGCAGTGTTCAAGGCCAGGCTGGATGGGGCTTGGAGCAACCTGCTTTAGTGGAAGGTGTCCCTGCCTGTGTCAGGGGGTTGGAACTGGATGAGCTTTAAGGTCCTTTCCAACCCAAAGCAGTCTATGATGATTCTATGAAAAGAGTGTCTGGCTGGTTGCAATATCACTGCAGAGAGGAAATATGGCCCAGCTCTGGGCTCAGTCGCTGTGCTGGAATGAGTGAATCAGAATGAAGTGGCTGGATTTACAAAGGACGTCATTGAGAGTTGTTGCTTTTCTCTGTAGTAGAGCCGAATACAGGCAGGCAATTGTCAGAAGGAAGGAAATGCTGGGAAGAGATTTTTCCTTGTGTTTTGTGCGGCATTGTCATCGTGCCCTGCAAGCTCTGCGTCCCCTCTGAAACACTCATTGACCACTGCAGGGTGGGAAGGCAGAAAGCCCTTCCTTGCCTGGTTTCTCCAGCAGCAGAGTGGGCTGTGGCCTGGCTTTGCTCCTGCCCAGCCTCTGTAACTGTAATTCCACTTCTGAGCCCAGCATCCTGCCTGACAGTTCTCCCGTCCTCCTGCCATTGTGCTAATTGCTTCGAATTCCCTGGGTTTTGGTGCACAGTATTCCAGTGCAGTTCTCCCTTTCCACAGGTGGGTTTAACACACATGCTGCATTGGGGGGAGGGGAGTTTCTTATTTACTTGCTTTTGCTAGCCTAAGTTGCGTTGAAAATGTGAAGCCATTAAGTGATAAAAGCAACACACATGCCTGTAGAGGTCAATTTAACTGGTACAGCAGCACAAAAATACACGAAGGACCTGTGTAGCAAAACCTAATCGGCTTTAGCTTGAGGGTTACCAGAACCCACATCTTTCAGATTGCTGCTATCAGTTACATTGCTACAGTTCAGGACTATTTATGTATTGCAATTGAAGCACAATATTTGTACCTATTAGCCTTTGAGTTTCTTTTTTAGCTCCCTCCCTATAAAGCAAGATGCAGCGTTATTATTAAACTGTTCTCGGGGGCTAAACACTGAATGTTAGTCACGTCTGTGTTTATTGCTAAAGAAAGAAGAGGGAGAAGGTTTAGCTCGTCTGGTTTGCTTGACTTGCAGCAGGGATAACTTTGTAAGAGAGCTTTCAATAAGTATTTCAAATTGCATAATGAAAAGGTTCTGGAAATAATTATCAAAATCAGTCTGAAATCACTTTGAGAATTGTGCAGGGGTTTATTTTTTTTCCATTTAAATTGGCAATGAAGTGTAATGAAGACAGTCAGAAATAACCCCCGACTCCCACGCAGGGTATATATAGAGATTGTATTTACTCTGCTGTGCAAGCATCTACTGCAAGATGGCACATTAAAATGTGAACAAAACAGCACATCCCCGCTCCTGGATGCCGCAGTGCTGTTACAATCTGATAACCAGTTGGAGTGAGGAGTGCATGCTGTGTGCATGCATTATCTCCTGTGCCGTTCCGCGCTCTGGCATTTAGCGTCCACTCGCTTTGTCTCCATGGAATGCTGCAGCCACTGCGCTTCGGTGTGAGGGGATATTCTCCTTCTTTCCTTCTTCCTTTCCAAAGGCAATATTCCAAACATTAGCCAAAACCCAGCTGGTTTGCTTGGGAACACTCTTGTCTTAACCTGGAGAAGAGAAGGCTTAGGGGAGGGACCTTGCCACTCTCTATAACTACCTGAAAGGAGGTTGTAGTGAGGTGGGGTCTGTCTCTTCTTCCAAGTAACAAGTGATAGGACAAGAGGAAAGGGCCTCAAGCTGTGCCAGGGGAGCTTTAGACTAGATAGTGGGAACAGTTTCTTCCTCAAAGGGTGCTCAGGCATTGGAACGGGCTGCCAGGGCAGTGCTGGAGTCACTGTCCCTGCAAGTGTTCACAGACCATGTAGATGAGGCCCTCAGTGACATGGGTTAGCGGTGACCTTGGCAGTGATGGGAAATGTTTGGACTTGATGATCTTAAAGGTCTTTTCCAACCTAATTCATTCTATGATTCCAAACTTCCCATGTTTTCCACTTTCTTTCTGTGTGTGTGAGCATGCTTGTAGCTCACAGGTAATGGTTCAAAGGAGCCCTTTTGTCACCTTGATTTTGAGGAGGATGTTGAGTGTCTGACCTTGCATGGTATCCAAGATTAACACAGGGAATTAGTTCACTCTTCAGCAGCAATATTCCAGTGGCACTGGAATATTTTCTTTTCAAGGTTTAAGCTTTTTTCTTTCCCACTGCAAAATTGTTTCCAGTCCTTGTAGATATTTATGTGACCTTCAATGTGTACTCTCTTAATTCATTTTGAACTGAATATGCGGCATATTGAGACATGAGCTTTAGAGCCTCATCTCGGAGGATATGTTGTTAACTCCAAAAATCAAATGCATCAAATTTGGGAAGAAAAGCCCAATTGTAAGTAACCAACCTCCTGTTGCCTATATTTGTATGTGATATTTTAGCATGGAAAGCATTTTGAGTGCCTTGGAGTGAACGTTTTGACATTCATGCTTGCCTTCACATTATCCGTATTTCTGGATACCTCTGCAAGAAATGCATCACAGGATTTGCGTGTCTGAAGTTAGCAAAAGATGTACCAAATTCATTAAATTAATTAGGGACTGTAGTGACAGGACAAGGGGCAACAGCTTCAAACTTAAACAGGGGAAGTTTGGACTGGATATAAGGAGGCAATTCTTTCCTGTTAGGGTGCTGAGGCACTGGAACGGGTTGCCCAGGAAAGTTGTAAGTGCTCCATCCCTGGCAGTGCTCAAGGCCAGGTTGGATGGAGCCTTGGGTGCCATGGTTTAGTGTGAGGGGTTGGAACTGGATGATCTTAAGGTCCTTTCCAACCCTAACTATTCTGTGATTCTATAAATGCTGGTGATTAGTTCCCAGCTAATGATTTCAGCCTGGGCTGTTCTGGCTGAGAAGTACAGGTAGAGGTTGAACTTGGAGTTATGTTCCTGTCTTCCTTCCCTTTCCCCTTTCCCATTACTTTCTGAATATTGGGGAGGAGCTGGTAGAAGGATTTGGGGGTTGTTTTGCTTGGTTTGGTTTGGGTGCTGTGGTGCAGTTGATTTTGGGTTTTCTGGGATTTTGGTTTTTTCCTTGACAATGAAAGAACAAGCTTTCTGTTCTCAAAAATGCACCATTATCTACCGTGGCTTTTAGGATGCAATCCTGGGGCTTCCCAGTTCGTGTGTTCTCGCTCTCATTAAAAGGAGTATTCCTTAAAATGTAGGTATGTTAAAGAGGAATTAAACCCAAGTGTGGCTAGTTGCTGGCAGCAGCTACTGTTTGCAGAGGGATGTCATCACCTTCACAATTTGTTGTTTGTAAGAAGGTTTTTTTACCTCCCTGTGTTGCGAGTAGCATTTAAAATAAGCAATCCTGAGAAAAGATCATCAGAGTTCTTGTGTTTTTCCAGGCTGTTTTTGTGGAGATACCGGCACAAGTACAGTCAAAGAGTTTTCCCTGGTTTGTATGGATTTTGCACATAGCTGCGGTAGACAACAAAGGTATACATGTAATACAGAAGTATTAGATGTAAATTCCTACGGGGAAACTGGGACAGACAAGGTATGGAAGTTAACCTCTAAAGTCCTATGAATGGCAATAGATTTTAAAAGGTGATTGGTCTTTTATAATCTTGTCCAGATATGTCATATAAAATACATGACATATATAATAAACAATAAAATAAAATGATCATATTCTCTATGTAGTTTTCATCAATAATGAATTCTTGATGTGGTACTCTTGAAGAGAGAAGTTCACAATAGCTTAGATGTACATTGTGGTAACGTGATGTGTTATTTGCTAGTTCTAGTTGGTGCTTTTGTTGGCTTTTTCCCTCTGGGATATTATTGGTTGAGTATATTAGCACAATAGTGAAATTAGTGCAACAGTGAGTTTTCCCTTGCAGCAGAATACAGTGGACAAGAAATAATGCTAAGCCTCCTGCATACCTGTAGCTGTCAAATAAGTGACTTTATGGTGACAGTCATATTCCAGTGTGGTTGCAGGGACTCTGTCCTGCCTCAGTGCTACAGTGATGCCTGGATAATGTTATGCGCTCAACAGGTAAGGAAATCCAGGGGATGTCCATCACTTGGATCTGTAGCAAGTGGAGTTCTGCAGCAACAAAGGTTTCTAGATTTACCTTGGCTTACCAATGTAGTAGAAATGCATCTGCCTTGCCTTTGCTGGCACCTAGCTGGGGTTGGTTACAACATACTAAGTGATACTTGGGGAGCAGGGAACAAACCAGAACCAACCATCTCCAATAGTATCTTTAGGTCCAGCCTTGCACCCTCTGAGCGTATCTTTCGTATCATCAAAGAATCACAGGTCTGGGTTGGAAGGGACCTTAAAGCTCTCAGCCTGTCTCTAGAGTAGAGCTGCTCCAGCCCTTGCAGCATCTCCATGGTCTCCTCTGGACTCTTTAACAGCTCCACGTCCCTGTTGTGTTGGTGTGGCAGAGCTGAATCGAGTACCCCAGAGAAGTTCCTGTGAACTGAGGTGCTGTGACTGCCCATTTCCAGTCATTCCTCCGAGTTTTTACAGCTCCATTGCTCCACACCACCATGAGATGGAGAAATGGAGACCAGAGGAGGTCACACTGAGGACAATGCAGCCCTGACTATAGGGCTGCTGAGGGGGTGGGAAAGCCCCATGGGGCTCAGGTGGAGCTGGGATGGGCACCCTGAGGCTGCTGCATTGGGGTGGGGTTTGCTGGGTTTAAACCAGTTCTGTCCATTGGACTCCACCGCTGTAGAGAGCACAGGGAATTCGGCAGCCAAGGTGGATTTCCATCCCAGCTCCCCTCTGTGTTGTTGCAAGCGTTTGCAGAACATATGGTATGTAAGAATCACCCGTTTCTCCGTGAGATCCCAGCAAGTTCTCAGCATATCAGGGTGAGATACTTTTAGAGCATCTCTTAACTCTTTAACTGCTGGATTTCCATCTTGGAGCATTGCAGGAAAACATATGGTTCCCCCACCCCACCCCATCCTGCCGATGTTGTGGTTGGTTTTGTGTGTTGCAGCTTTTTTCTCTGTTTTGTTTTGTGAGTGTGGTTGAGGGTTTTGTTTGGTTCTGTGGTTTTCCTTATTAGTTTTTATTTCCTGCAGAGCAGAAGAGAGGGAAAAGACTTGATCCCACCTCTAATTACATTGGGAATGATGTTGGTTTAGCTTTGCTAAGCTTTTGCCTACATTTTGAATGACAAGCCTCTCAAACCTGACAAATGAATTAAGTGCAGGCCAGCCCCTGACCTTTCTGCATGCAAAGGAGGGGATTTTAGCCCATCGCTAGTGCTACCTGTCTCATTTTGAGCACCTCTACCTCTCAAAACAGAGAGAGGTTCCTTTATTCTTGGGAATGTTGCACTGAGCATAAATATTCCATGTCATATTTGCATGTCTTCCTTCCCACTGGATTGCTAAACTTAATAAAGAAGAAGACAGCAGAATAGTTGCTGCAGTTGCTTGTTGCACAGAACTCGCATTGTAATGACTCATGTAAATACAGGTCTTTTCAGATTTAAATCTGTTTGAAAAACAATCACCAAGGCAGAGTTGATTACATAAAAATGGTGAAATTAAACCTGATTTTTAAGAGCATAAAATGGCATATAATCTGCACAATAAACAGGGGTTTGAAACATTCCTGCACCTTAAAAATAGTCAATAGACATGATGATGGTTTTTTCGTTTGAATTAATTCCTTAAGGTGTCTCCCACCCTGCAAACACACATGGGATCAGCTATTGCTGCCTTCCAGGCATGATCTGATCATGGGCTTTTCACATCCGAGCTAAACCTGTGTATTATTAACACTTCTGTTGTGGAAAGGAGTGTGAAGTACATCCCGAAGTACATGCAGGGCTTTGGTTTGTGTTTCAGGTTAGAAGACACCTCCAAAACAGCAAAGCAAGTTTGTAATCAGATGGGAGTGGTGAGTGTCACTGAGTATCTTGTTCTGGCACATCTATCACAGCAGTTAATGCTATGGTTTAATTGTATGTTTTGACCTTCCTGCCAAAACCTTCTTGGTCTGATTTTCAAATCTTTAATAACTTCTGTGTATTTGTTCAAATATGTGTTACTGGTTTGTATTCCAAAAGAATCTTTTCATACTCCAGAACTATTGGAACCTGTGGGATTTTTCACATGCAACAAGCTAAACACACTGTTGGTACACACAGGTCCAGGCTCTTTCATTGGAAACAGGGTGGTGTTGGCCTTGGCCAGTGGTGATTTTTGCCCCTTTCCTGCTGGTACAGAGCAGGCAGTGGTGCTGCAGGGTGCTCCAGAGCTCTTCTTCCCCAGATTGCTGCTTTGACAGGGCTTTTTGCATAAATCTATGGTGTTTATACGAACACAACATCTATAAAAATAGTTCTTCTTGTATCCCATTAGAGGTGGTGGTGTTTTTTCCTTTGAACTACTGAAGAAGCAGATAATGCTGCCAACTGTCGTGGAGACGAGCTAGGTGGAGAGTTAGTATATTTGTAATGTTCTTTTCCCTCCCCCGGCCTTCCTTTCAGAGCAGCTTTAGCATCGCTGGAGTCTGCAGCTCATTCTTAAGGATAAATTTACCCAAACTGAAATGCAGCTCCCTCTGAGGTGAATCAAAGTGGTTGTTACAGCTCCAGTGCAGGGCTGAGCCTGAGCCTTCAGATGAAATTACGGGAAGCGCTGCCAGTGATGTGCCTGTGGGATGGTGCTTGGCCATGTTTTGGGATAATCCGTGTTTGGTGAAGCTGCTTTACACTCCGTAATCTTCCTGGGGTGATGGCTGTGGCCAAGGACTTGTGGTTCAGGCAGGTTGAATGCCGACAGTGCCCGAGCATGGCTGCCCCTCCTTACACTTTCTCCCACTGGCAGCATCAGCATTGGTGTGATAATCTTGCCTCATTTTCACTCACTGATAATGGTGATTAACCTTTTCAGTTTTGACATTATAGATAATAAATCAAACGTATTGATATTGCATCTGCAATGGGCAAAGATTCGAAAGGGTAACAAAACAGGGGCTAAAAATACAGCACAGGCTGTACCCACTGCCCATCGCCTTGTCAAGCTGCGCTAATAGCTGTGCGGTTGGGAGGGTTGTAAAATGTGCCCTTCCTTGCACTGCCTGCGAGCCTGGAGCCCATATGCAGAACCAAGAAGTGCTTTTGGTAATGTGTTTACAGCGTTGGACCTCTTGCTATTTTCAGCTCTCTTCCCCCTTGCTTTCAGTTTTATCTGAAGGAACAAATCCTCTGAGGATGAGAGCTCCTACGGGGTAAGGCAGTGAGGGTGGCAGTGGTGATGGAGAGAAGAGAAATCCACTCTTGTCTGCTTTCCTCCATTGCTGCACCAGATAGGACTTGCAGACCGGACATGGTGGTTTTCTATTCCTGGCGCTGTTTGGGGATGATGGTACAGCAGCTCTCCCATAGATCATGCCAGTCTCCATTTACACAGTCTCTGTACTCTAGGGCAAAAGGCTCATGTGTGCCAATGCCCTGCTCCTGAAATGTACGTTTGTGAAGATCATCAGCTGGTACTGTGCTTTCTTAAGCATTTTGCTTTCTGGCGTCGCCACCGGATGCCGGATAGAAACGTGTAGCCATCAAACGTGGCAGCTAGGAAAACAAGTTGTCACTGCCAGGCTGGATGCAGGCATCTTGTGGTCCCTTTGTGTGCAACTCCCGCTTCCCACCACATCCCTGCTCTTCCCTGAGAACCTGCCCAGACGGTGATGTGATGTGAGACAGGTACCGTGTGCTGAGGTTTAATTTGCCGTGGTGCGTCGAAGCGCTGGAGTCACCTGGGAGCTGGAGACCCAACCGTGGGCTCCTTCTTGGAGCTGTTGTTAATTAAATTCTTTATGAAGGAGCTGAGGCACACCAGCAGTGATCTCCTTTCAAGCAGAAATGTAGCAGGCAGCTCCCAAAGAGACCTCATCTGCTCTCTTCTCTATGAAAATCAATTAGTGTTATGAATGTGTGATAGTTCCTGAAAAAAATCTGTCATGATGGAGAAGTCTTTACACCTTGGAATAGTAAAGGGAAAGATGTCTCTCTTGCTCCTCCTCCTTTCCCTTCTCACTCCCCTGCTCTGGCTGCTGAGCATGGCTCGGGCATCCACTGGAACTTTCAGTTGGTTCAGATTCTTCAAGTATTTTTAAAACTATTCTGTTAAAGCAAACACAAGCGCGGAGTTCTTGTGCTCGGTAAGGACAGTTTGCAAATTAAGAAATCTGTGCTTTGCTGCCTCTTATTTCGTCAGCATCCCCAGGTATGGGGATTTGCTGGGGCAAATCAGGAACCTTATAACTGTCTTCCAGTACCTAAAGGGGCTACAAGAAACCTGGTGAGGAGCTTTGGATAAGGGTCTGTAAGGACCAGACAAAGGGAATGGCTTTAACCTGCCAGAGGGAAGACTGAGCTGAGCTCTTAGGCAGAAGCTCTTCCCTGTGAGGGTGCTGAGGCGCTGGCACAGGGTGCCCAGAGAAGCTGTGGCTGCCCCATCCCTGGCAGTGTTCAAGGCCAGGTTGGACACAGGGGCTTGGAGCTCCCTGCTCTGGTGGAAGGGGTCCCTGCCCATGGCAGGGGTTGGAGCTGGATGAGCCTTAAGGTCCCTTCCAACCCAAAGCAGTTGGTGAGTCTATGAAATTCTTATTTCATGTTTACTAAGTAACACTGTTTAGTGAGTGACCCAAGGTACATGCTGTAGATGCAGCATTATCGTGAGTTTGTGATGGAGCAGCCATCTGTGCTTCTACTTAATGCTTTTTTAATTCTTGCTCTCCCTGCAGTGTAAACACTATCTCATGTTAACTGTGTGTTGCTTTTTGAACTTCCTATCCAAGCTTAAATGCCGATTTTATCCCCCCACACCTTATTTCTGCCTAAGCGAAGCTGCACACTAAAAAAGAAAAATATCATACTTGTATGCTAAAATGCTTAATAGCTATGTAGCAGTTATAGACAAAAGATCATTTTCTCAGCATGACAGTGTTACTGGAGTAAATGACTTCAACCAGTTGAAAAAGGTGATGTTTTCAGTGTATATTTTTGCCTAAGCCTTTGTTTTCCATTGTTGCTGATACAATATTTGACATCTAGAATATGCTTTCAGGAGAGTTCTCTAAACAAAGTGTATTAAAAAGGAGAAAATCAGGTATTTATCTGTGAAGATCTAAAAAGTTGCTTTTGAAACCACCTTCCCAAAGCCCTGCAAAGCAGAGAGCAGCAATTCTCCTTTTTACCTGGGATACTGAGATCCTGCCACCGCTGTTCTACCTTCGTGTCACTCTTTTGTTCGCTCTGTCACCGAAGTGACTTTCACCCATGCAAAATGTATGATTGCACAGGCTTTGACCTTTAAAAAAGGCACTGTTGTTTCCTTCCAATCAGTCCTTATGAAATTAGCACTGATAGTAGCTGCCTTCGCTCTCCTAGTTCAAACCTTAAAAACAAGGCCATTATCACTGTGGTGGGAGGGTAATCCCACCTTCTCCCTGTTTCCAAGAATAGAGATGTCCCAAATAAGCTCCAAATATTCAGTTACCTCACTGAGACCTCTTGTAGAAAGAGAAGAAGGGGGAAATTAGGCTTGAATTCATCATTGACACAGTTAATCCATCACAAGCATCCAGCCCATGGATCCATTGGAGACTTGCCCTGGGGGTCAACAGCTTCCCAAACAGGAGACCATGAGCCATGGACTGACAGCATCCTTGTCTCAGCTGTTAGTGCAGCACCAGAGGCACTCTGGATGCTTTGGGAATTCACCGTCCACACAGATTTAGGAGAAAAAAAAAGGGATGTTCTGGGACGCAGGTAGAAACTGGATGTTGCTTTGTTCTGTGTCGGCCAGGAGCAGTGATGGGGAGGTGGATTCTGGGACCTCTTCTGGTCTTCACTCCAGATTGCTTCTTCTATTCCTCTGTCTTGTACCTAATTTTGTTCATTTTAGTTTCCTAATTCTTCACCATCCCAGCAATACCCATCAATAATATGGGCATGTGAATAGACAGTTACTGTTTCCAGCTCACTGGAGGTCCTGTTTCAGTTTGCTGAACACTTTGCTCTCCTAACGTCTGTTTAGACCCCAAGCTATTTGACAAGGACTGCAAACTGCTTTTGGCATATAGCTTTGTGTAACAACTCCTGAAATTTAATCCAGTTTGGATTCTTATTCATTCCTCCCCACCTCTGTTAGAGGTTTGGACATGCTTGAACAATCCCAATGCCTTGCTGCAGGTGATTGGATTCCCAGAAAATTATTCCTTAACTTTTCTGTATAGCTTCTCATCTGCAAAACAAGAGGTAAATAATTCAGGTGTAAATTAAATGAATATCATGAGGATAAGGTGTTACCTGAAAAATGGTTTTGGAAGTGCTCTAGCTGCGTAGGATCTTCTGGCTCCCAAAACTCTGGAGTTGGGAAAATCCTTCTGGATGTATGCATTGTGTGATTTATCTAGCAAGCACTTCCAAGCATGTGCTTACATGCTGCAGTGAGCCAGTGTAAGGAGGCAAGCTTTGGGATGACTTGTGTTTTATCTCCAGGTGATGGACAAGAGCTCTGCTTCCTTTGTGTTTTCTGCAGTTGGGAACGTGTCAGCTCTTAGTGTGAGAGGTGCCATCAGCACTGCACCAGGCAGAAAAAAGCAAGTATAAGCAGCTGAATTAAAGGCTGGATGATAGTTTCCAAAGGGAGCTTTTGTGGAAAGTAATAATTTTTCTTTTCTTACACAATCCTTCCCCTCTGGATTTGGTTCTGGAGCCTGCCCTGGGCTTGGCAGCCTCGTGGGTTCAGCAGAGGCTTCACTGCTGGCGCATCCACCTCCCTGATGCTGTTATCAGGTGGCACTGCACAATGCTGTAGTCGTTGCTGGTGGCAGTCTGAAGCAGTAAAGATACAACCCTGCACAGTGTACAAACCAAACTGGTGCAGGTAGATCTCATTTTCAATTCCTGCCTAGTTTTTAAACATTTACATTGATGTAGAGTATTAATGATCCCGGGGCTGCTCCACACTGGGTTATAATGCATTTCAAAGTCCTGCAGGCTACTGAATTTTGTATGGAGGCAGGTTGAGAAGATCTTTAATTGAGCTCACAGGAAAAACACAGAGAGCATGGTACTGCTTTCAGAGGGTGACTTCATTCTGAGCTTTGTGGCTCTGGAAAATAGAAACACAGTTAGCACCCTCTTCTTTCTGGTGGTGTAGTAACTACAGGATACACCTTACACCAAGCAGTAAGCAAAGGAAGGTGTTTGCAAAGCCTAGTATGATATTTAGTTTTACCTCTTCCTGAGGTTTATCTTCAGCCGTATTTATTTCTGTGTGGAGGAAATAGTCAAGTCAAAATATGCAAGAAGTGTTTGTGCTCGGCAGGCTCCTGTGCATCAGGAGCGTGGATATGGATATGTTGCTAAGTTCCTGTGGTTAGCTGCTTAGATGATGATAAAATATACTCTTTCCCTTATGCACAGTTGCATCATTTGAGATTGGAGGAGTTGCTACTTGCCTGCAGGCTTTGAAATGATCTTAGGGAGCAGAAGGCAAGGGGGGATCTTTCAGTGTGCTGTCAACAGTCCTTGCCCTGGAGTTTATTTACCACTAGCTTGGATCTGTTGTATTTACCTTGTTCAGATGTTGACCTGGGAACTCTGTTTTCAGTCTTGTGCATCTTACTGATGCCAGGCATAGAATCCCAGGCTGGTTTGGATTGGAAAGGACCCTAAAGCTCATCCAGTTCTAGCCCCCTGCCATGGGAGACATGCAGGGACACCTTCCATTAGAGCAGGCTGCTAGACATATTTCAGTAGTTTAGTACTATAATGCTGTCTGGAGTCCTGTATCTTTAAAAACCAAACAAAAACCATTCAGCACCTACGTTAAAAGAATATGCTCTTCAAAGAAGATCCTCAGAAAGCCTTCAGTGGTACAGTTTGTATTGTAATGGTTTAAAACAAGCCAGTATTTTGTTGATCATGTGTGTCCCACCTCTGGGTTGCATTCAGTAGCTGGTTAGGTGTTTATCCCTGGCCACTGAGCTCCTCATGAATAATCCAGAGCATCTTCTGAAGGAGCCAGATCCTTCTGGTATTTCTGTCTGCTTCAGCCATGTTGTTTACAAACTTAAGGTATTTCAGTAACGTGAGTGGAAATCCACATCTGTCCTGGGCAAAACTTGCTACCGAATCAGGCAGAGATTGACAAGGCTTTTCCTGCTTGTTTTGCATCACTTGCTGCTTCCCATCAAACCAGCCAGCTGAAGGAGGCAGGGGTCCTGCAGGGAAAGAAGTATGTGATCTCCTAAAGACTGAGTAGCAGTGCACATACACAGGGGACAGCACTGCATTGCACAAGTGGCTTAGATGCTGTCAGATGTGGAGCCCTTAAACTTGAACTGGTTTTTTTTCCCATGGAATTCTGCAGGGTTTTAGAAAAGGGGCAGTATAAAACCCCCTCTATCTGGTGGAGCTCTGTGCTAGACAGTGAAAAAGATTCTGTGTTTCAATAAGAAGCTGCTCCCTTTCTTTGCCTCATAGAGTATGCTCATCTCGTGTTGATTGAGCCGTAACTCTCTTGGGCACCTTTGCAAATACAGTCTTGTGTTATGGGAATTATTCTGTGCTGCTTCTTGTCCCCATCTACTCACCTTCTTCTACATGATGCAGGCAGANCCTCTGCTTAGATGCTGTCAGATGTGGAGCCCTTAAACTTGAACTGGTTTTTTTTCCCATGGAATTCTGCAGGGTTTTAGAAAAGGGGCAGTATAAAACCCCCTCTATCTGGTGGAGCTCTGTGCTAGACAGTGAAAAAGATTCTGTGTTTCAATAAGAAGCTGCTCCCTTTCTTTGCCTCATAGAGTATGCTCATCTCGTGTTGATTGAGCCGTAACTCTCTTGGGCACCTTTGCAAATACAGTCTTGTGTTATGGGAATTATTCTGTGCTGCTTCTTGTCCCCATCTACTCACCTTCTTCTACATGATGCAGGCAGAGGAAATGGTGCCTAACTCCAGGGGACAACCTGCTTGGGCCACAGACTACCTTGTGAGCATTGACATGTCTTCAGAGATAGGATCTACACAGCGAGGGAGGTGTTCACGTTGTGTTAGCTTGTAAAATCTCAAAGGTAGGAAGTGCTGTCTCATGTTTCCCAGGCTTCCCAGTGTAAAGGTGTTTACAGACACCTTTACACTGGGAAGGCACTGAATTCCTTCCAACCTCCAGAGTAGACTGGGCTGCTCTGTTCTCAGCCCATCATGCATTTAGGGCGCCTAAGGTGAACACTGCACTTGTAAATCCCACCGCTGGTACCTTGCTGAGGTTTGTGGATGCACAGGAGAAGGGATTAGGAAATACAAGAGCACTGGTGAAAATAGCTGCAGTGTGATAGAAGCTGCTCATTCTGCTGACATGCAGGATGCTTAAAAACAAAGGGTAGTGGCCCCAAGTTTCAAGCATTGCCATATAATCTTTTCCCCGCTGAACTGAATGGCTCCTGTGGTCTCTAATGGGAGTTGTGTGGCAAACTCCCCTGCACAAGGCTTTGATGAACAAGCAGGGGTTAATATTAAAGCAGAGCATGCTGCTTTAGAAATGGGAGAAAGTAGATGCAAATTACTGTGAATGCTAATTGTTTCTATTTGAAAATTCTTGTAGTGTTTTTCTGCAAACACTTCCATTAAGTAAGCATTAGGTGGGTAGCTGAGCTGTTTGCACAAAATCTCCTCAGTCATGTGCAGAGGGGCACGGTTGCGTAAGAAGATGAAAAATGCATGTGGAGCCTCTGGTCTATTAGATACTCCATTTTTGGGAGCTTGTAGCTGCGTGTCACACACAGAGATTAGGGTGGACTTCAGGCATCTGTGTAAGAAGAGGGGAGAGAACAGGTTCCTAAAAATAGCGGGGGGTAGGGGGGATCCAAATGGGGAAGTAGCGCTGGGGTGTCTGTTACTCTGGGGCAAAGGCAAGGGTAGGGAAACAAGTCTCCTGTTTATGAGACATGGGCAGGTATCCCTATCTGAGGCAGCAGTGGTTGTGCTGCCAGTTTTATAGGCATTGCTGAGGCTTTTTGTGCAGTGAGGGCCTGAGCCCATCATATTCTATTGCTCCATCCCTGGCAGTGTTCAAGGCCAGGTTGGATGAAGCCTTGGGTAACATGGTTTAGTGTGAGGTGGCCCTGCCTATGGCAGGGGGTTTGGAACTGGATGATCTTAAGGTCCTTTCCAACCCTAACTATTCTATGATTCTATTCAGTAAATGAGAATCTCATCATTAATTGTCCTAAGGAATGAGCACAGTGCTGCGAGCTCTCAGGACCAGTCACCCGGATAGGTAGGGCCATCAGCTGTGCTGTCAGGCCTCGAGTGCTGGCTTTGAATTGGATCAGAAATTGGGTCCTATCAAATGAACTGGGAGCTGCCACAGCCTCTTCCTGCTCCCCAGCCCCCTCTCTCCCATCCTATGTGTGCTCAGGTGAATCCAGTAATTAGATTGAAAGGGAAGTGGGGTAGACGCTTCTGTGTTATTATGCTTGAAGCCTTTCATCTGGATGCAATCTTGGCACCTGCGCTCAGTATAGGAAAGGTAAGAGGGCAAGGCAAGGTTTGCTGTGGCAGAGTGGGAGGAATAAAAACATGCATTTCCTTCCTTCCATCCTTCCTTGCTTCCTTCCCTGTGTGTGCTGCCTGGGAGGGCAGTGCCTGTGCACACGTGTGCATGGATGTGCATGTGTGTGCCCCATCTTTGCCCGCATGCCAGCACATACAAACACCCAGGGGTGCTTTTTCTGCTGACCCATGCTGCAGAGGTACAGATGAATGGTGCTGTGCTGTAAAATGCCAACTTCAGGAGCAACAGGCAGCAGAGATGGTTCAAGGATAAGTCCCTCTTTGCTTTAGTGCTCCTCTAATGCAACAAGGTTGTCACAGATCACAGTTCCAGGGCTGTGCTGGCTTCCCAGTCCTGAGGCTCTAAAAGAAGAGTGTTTTCAGCTTTGGCCTTGTTCACACAAGTAAAGCTGGCAAAATGAAAGGGGGATTTGAATGCAACTGTGTGTTTGCCTTCAGCTACATTGTGATTTAGTGGTAGGTTGGGTTTATTTCCTGCTGCTTGAATGTTGGGGAGGGAGAGGAGTTTCCCTCTAGAATAGGGTGAACAGGAGCTTCAGCGCGAGTGCCTATTTTGTACCCCTGTTGTTGGCTGCTCAATGGGGATGGTACAGTTTCCTTGGTGTCAGTGGTTACATTAGCTGCTGCCATACCCTTTGTACACTGGTTAGCTTAAACCATAAACAAATAACTTTGTGTAAAGCAAGACTTTTACAATCAATAACTTTTTATTGGATCCTCAGGTTTTTTAATCTCCCTGCCATAGTCTGAGGTAAATACATGAGAATTTGGTCTCAGGGACTAATGGTTTTTCTTGCATTTATCCTTTTGTTTGTGTTGACAGATAATCCCATTACTGCTCCTTTTAGTAGTTTGTTGGCTGTGATTGCTTTTATCACAGATGTCTCGCTTTAAAACTCCTAAGCCTATCTGAGCACTTGATTATATCTTTGGTGCTGAACACCTACCCACCCTCCCTAAGAGTGGACAGAATGATGATGAATATTCTGGATTTTAATAGTTTCAAAGGATGCAGTGGTGTGGTTTCAGGGAAATATTTGCTTGGACTTCAGAGGGTTTCAGATCTATTAAAATTGGCTTGAAAATGGTCTGAGCTTCTTGCGGTGCATCCATTTAGTGAACTGGGCCTTGTTATGGCATCCAGGGATATAGTCCGGAGCATAAAATAGTGAGAAAAGAGCCCTGGCCTGTTGGGTTGTCTCTCCTTCTCTTTGCAAGGATGAATTCTGGACAAGTCGTGTTAGCTCACTGCCTTAGCTGTGTGGTTTGTACAATGGAGCTAATGATGCCATCCTCCCCGTTCCTGCCGTGCGGCTGGGCCCACAGATGAAAAGCATTGGCTGAAGGAGCCAGGCATTATTTTTATCAATGAGCTGTGCATGTGAATATGGCTCATGCTGAGTTCAGTGGACACTGAGATCTCCTGATCTCTGGAAGCAGACCCTTTAACTGAGTAACCTTCACATGGTTTTGCAATTGGACATCATATTAGCCTGAGGAAATAGTAGATTGTATGGCCTGGAGAGGGGTGTATCTCCCAGGTAACTGAGCTGCTCCAGCTTTCTGTTCCTGGTCCTTTCTCACCCTGCCCTGCTTTGGTATGAATTGTGTGCCATCCCCAGTGAGGTTTTGTTTTGCCCATTGTGGGTTTAATTCTGTACCTTGGAAATATGCAGATAGCACATCCTCAGCTGATGCTTTGAGTTATTCCTGCAAGAGGACAAGTCGCTAAGAAAACCAGCTCCTGCAGCTGAGCCTGACCCCAGCACCCTGCGGAGCTGCTGTGTGAATCACCCTGGGGAAGCCTTCTGCACTGCAGGCTGCCACCCATCCCCTGGGGAAAGGAGGTGGCTGTCTGTCCATCCATCCCTCTGATGGGGTTGGGACCAAAGTGCTCAGCTTTAGGTCCTTCAGCAGGACATGAGGGTGGGGATCACATGGAGGCTGGGGAGAGATCACAGAATCAGACTGGTTTGGGTTGGGAAGGACCTTGAAAGCTTATCCAGTTCCAAACCCCTGCCAAAGGCAGGGACCCCTTCCACTAGAGCAGGGTGCTCCAAGCCCCTGTGTCCAACCTGGCCTTGAACACTGCCAGGGATGGGGCAGCCACAGCTTCTCTGGGCACCCTGTGGCAGCGCCTCAGCACCCTCACAGGGAAGAGCTTCTGCCTAAGAGCTCATCTTCATCTCCTTTTTTTCAGTCAATGGCTGCCCCTGCATGGCTGGCAAGCTGGATTTGGCTCATGCAGCAGGAATGGTGGGGAACCTCTGTAACGTCAGCATGAGTATATAAATGGGCCCTGCGGGATGGCAGCAGGCACCTGCTTCTCAATTAAATTAAATTAAAATGAGGAGAAAAACTTGGTTTTGGTGTGAGTTTGCAAACACAGGTCAGTGAAAGGCGAGGTACCAGCTCTGTGGCTAAACCCGTGTGTGGTTGAATATGGGGGACTACGGAAATGTGTTTCTGAAGAGTTTCCCCTCTTTCCCCCAGTAGAAAGCCACGTGGATGGTGTTTGTTTTGTGTGGATGGGCAGGTGATGAAGCTCTCAGAAGCCTTTCACATGTGTGGCATGTCAGATACTGAGCTGTAATATTGTCCTACCTGTGAGCTCCAAGCCCCTGTGTCCAACCTGGCCTTGAACACTGCCAGGGATGGGGCAGCCACAGCTTCTCTGGGCACCCTGTGCCAGCGCCTCAGCACCCTTACAGGGAAGAGCTTCTGCCTGAGAGCTCATCTCCATCTTCCCTCTGTCAGATTAAAGCCGTTCCCCTTGTCCTATCCCTGCGGGCCCTTGTCCAAAGGTTTCTTGTAGCCCCTTCAGATATCTCGGAGAAAGTCTCTGCTTTGATGACTTTGGCCAAGTACGAGCACCTGAAGTCTTATGATTTGCTGTTGGAATTGTTTGTGTTGAAAATGTCAGCCTCTGGCTTGTCTCTGAATGGGAGGACGCATCTCAGTCTGTGTCTTACGGCTCAGGACTGCAGCTGAAAAAGAAGAAAAAAGCATTTATGTGAATGGGAGGTGATGACAGGAGAAAAGCTGTGTTATTCTTTAGGCTTTGCTTATCTGTGCTAATGAGAATAAACCCACTCAGATGCCAAAACCCCTTTCACCTTTCAGGAACATAATCAGGGACTGGAGGCCTGAGGAAATCATGTAGCCAACTTGGATAAAAGAAGGAAAATGCCACCAATTAAAGTAGCCTAATTCTGATTCTGTCATCAGTGGAGCAACCTGCTCTAGTGTGAGGTCTCCCTGCCCATGGCAGGGGGTTGGAACTGGATGAGCTTTAAGGTTCCTTCCAACACAAACTCGTCTGTGACTGACCAGTGTCACGTATTGCTGTGAGGATGGTGCAAGTGTCTTCCATGTCTGCTTGTCAGAACTGCTTTGTTTGGGTTGTTTTTAATGGACTAAAGCAGAAAGAACATAGTGGTATATGTTTAGCTGATCATACTGCATGTTGCTGCTTTTAACCCAGGCTCACTGAACACACCCTTTCTTTAAAAGCAGGAGCAGCACCAGTTTTGAGGAATTTCTTAATCCTTTGGGCTCAAGGCACAAGTTAAAAACCCCAAACCACAACAAAGCCACCAAAGCCACTGCCATAAAAGTAAAAAAATATTCTGAATAATTGGGGATTATCCTTTAATTTCTTCAATTGCGGAAGATCTGCATCTTTCTCTTGTTGTGCAGACTTTGTGTTTCACCCCGATGATGATTGCTAGGATTTGGGATTAAATGCTGGGAATTTGTTTTAATGCTTGCCTGCAGTAC
Organism: Agapornis roseicollis; assembly: GCA_002631895.1. Classification (NCBI taxonomy): domain Eukaryota; kingdom Metazoa; phylum Chordata; class Aves; order Psittaciformes; family Psittacidae; genus Agapornis; species Agapornis roseicollis. Next base: position 42,685 of record NDXB01008036.1, read on the forward strand.
CTGTGGCACCAACAAACAAGGCACTGTGCACAATCACACGCGCACAGGTGGGAGCTGCTTCAGGTGCTGGTTGGGAAGTCACAGAGAGAGCGTTTGGGCTCCTTTGGCTGGGAATTATCCTGAGTTGGCACTGGGAATTGCAGTGGAGTAACCGGTGCTCAGAAATGAATTTAAGCTTTTGTTTTTTTTTTCCTGCTGAAAACATGTGGAGCTGGGTTGTATTGTGCAAGTGAAAGAAGGCTTCGAGAAGCAAAGAATGGCCTTTTGGGTGAACAGCCCTCGATGAAAAGTGAGGTTACTTTTAATTTCTTGTCCCCATAAGTATTTCGTGTATTTTTCGCCCTTAATGGCATTCTGGCTCGTTATAGGAATTAAGCACTGGGAGTTAAAATAACAAATCTGCACTATGCTTTGCTGGGTTTTAAATCAAAATGGCATTCTTTCTTCGTGAGCCCATAATCCTTTCTTTTATACAGTTTGATGCTAGCCAGCTCTTGCTTCCTGAGGCAGAACCATTAGATATCAAAAATATAATTGCTCTCTATACGAGTGCTCCTTTGTAGCCCGTCCCTTTCATGTTTTGAGGCTGCAGCACTTTTTATTTCATTAAAAATATTCTATTAAGTTCTTCTGAATTGCGTATCCCAGCCTCTGCAGGTAAGAGGTCAGCGCTTGGTTGGGATACAGCAGAGAAGTGGAGGTTCATGGTTAGGATTTGCTTTCTGGTGTTGCAGTTCACTGTGGAAAGAGTGAAATCCAGACACAGGCGACTATAATTATCCCATCAATGCCAGTTGGGAGTTAATTAATCTATAGTTCCCCACCTGGCATCCAAAGTGGAAACTGTTTTGGGTGAGGGAGAGAATAGTAATGGCTTATCTTGCGCTTGCTGGAGCGTGAGAGGTTTGGAATACGCAGATGTTGAAATATATACATCAGGTTTGTTAATGTATTACAGGAGTGTTGCTTTGCCTCGTTCCACACCTAAATACGTGGAGGTGTTTTAGTTGTACGGACAGGTGTCTCAAAACCCCAGGGTGTCTTATTTTCCTCCCTGTTTCTTCCCATCCTCTCTCTGTAATGAAAATCACTGCAGAGACCTGCAGAGTGCATCCCCCATCCATCCTTCTGTCCCCTCGGGAACTGCAGTGCTGCTGGGTGAGAGGCAGAGGAGGAAAGGATGTAGGAAGTTCAGTGGACCTGTTGTGGAGACCACCGGTTGCTCCTCTCTTTTGGAAGGTGGTAATTGTAAAAGCCCCAATGCATAGACATTTCCTTTAATAATACAAACCCATTTTCTCTAGTCTGCCAGAATTCAGAGCGTCTGGTGGTTTCCATGGAGAAGTATATTTCTTACAAGGCCCAGCTATTTTTGCAGACTTATTTTGTAATGTATTTGAACTTACAGTCTTGTGCCATTTCTGTTCTCATGCTCCTTGAGCAGCACAGGGAAATCCTGCCAAATTCCCATTGGGCACTGGGGAAGAAGCAGACCATGGGCTTGTGTCTCCAGTGGTTCTGAGGGTCAAGACACTGCCTTTGTGCTGGTTTTATCCTGTTTAGAAGGTGAGCCCCAATGTGGGCTGGAGAGGTGAGGCTTCTCCTGCTTTATGCCACCAAAAGGATGCAGCCGAGACCCCATGAAGTGTTGCTTTGGAAAAGGTAATTTTGCTGCTGCTATAAGGTTGAATGCCTTGTTCTAAATTTGACATGGGCTGAGTTTAAGCTGTTCTTTAATCAACAGCTGGGCTCTGTAATAATGCATAAAGTTTTGCCTAACAAATACCATTTCTCCTTCCTTAACTGTCTGATTAGAACTGAAGCTGCAATGCTGGTGCCACAGCTCCAGTGCTTGCTTTGTGGGGTTGCAAGCAGAGGAACCTCAGGAAGACGGGACGAGACAACATAGTCTTTTAGGAACTTGTCTCCTACTGCTTCAGTGTTGTCCACTACAAGTTTAATTACGGTGTGAGAAATACTTTTCTCAAGTAGAGCCAAAATCTAGGATTTAAGCCAAAGTAAATTAACAGTTCTCAGAAAACCTGGAGATCCAAAGCCAAGAATTTCAAGGCTTTTAGGCGTCTCTCTGTTACTGGCAGGCATCTCATGATGTCATGTGGTAGAACAAATGGACACCAAAAAGCTGAAGTCAACGTTGTGCCAGTTTAGCAGGAAGATTAAAACCGATTTAATGCAGGGAGGCCAAACTGGAAATGATGATTACACACACAAGCGGTGGGGTTATTTCACAAGCCGTATCTGTTCTTTCCCATTAGTGGCAGGTTTCCAAGCTTCATTCTTGGTTTCCTAAATTTGCACTCTGGTTATTCTTTATTTTATTTTGGGGGCATGGGACTACTTATTTGTGAGGTTGCATTTGCCTGATTCTATTTCCAAATGTGTTACATGTAGTAGTTTCCATCTCCTGCTTGTTTTCTTTTTCCCCATACATTGCCATACTACTCAGTTCAAACAGTGACTTCTGAATAAACCACCCAGCACTGGGGAGCTAGGCAGGAAAGTTCTGCTGGTTGATGGAGCAAGATTGACACGCACATTTTCTTTTAAAGGAAATTCATGATGCTTAATTTTACCTTGTGTGTGCAATCAGGAGGACTGTGCATGTCTAATTCAGCACAGAGCAGGTAATAAGAGTTGCTTTTTGTGTCTTGACTCTTGCAACACACAAAGCCCTCAGAAAAGGAGTTCTGCTGGGGCTCAGGCTGCTTTCTCAGATGGACAGATCTCAACCTGCAGAGCTGCTAGCTTGGATGTTGGTGTTGGGGAAGCAGGAGGTCTGGTTTCTACATATTGGAGAGCCTGTGAGAGCTGGTGGGAGCTGCGTGGGTCTTTTTCTGGTGTTATACTGGTAATCCTTGTCATGTTGCTGAACACTGGAAGGTCCCTTCTATGGGTTGGTGCCTTCATTTGCACCAGCTCCTCCTTGCTGACCAGTCTCAATGCAATGCAGCCCGGAGGGGAGGAAGGCATGCAGGGCTCCTCTGTGCATCCTTTCCTCTTCCCCAGCATCTCCCCTGTCTGCTCTGCTGTCACCTGACAGTGGTGTTGCTGCTTTAGTTCTTGCGTCGTGTTCTGTGCTAAAGATACACGGTGACTAAAACCACTTCTCAGGTTATACACATCCGCTACACCTGGTTGTCAGCAGGCAGTAGTAGATGCTGAGGCTGGTTGGCGTTGGTCCCTGCCATGGCCCATGCTCCAGGTAGAGATGCCTGGCTCTGTTCCATGTGTGCTCTGAGCAAGGTTTGCAGCCACTGCACACATCCAGCTCTGCTCCTCATGCTGCCCTTGGTCTGTGTGATGTGCTCCTGGTGTGTGTACATGTGTGTAGTCTTCTAGTCAGAATAAATTTTGGAAAGGGGGGATGCTATCTGTAAATCCAAGTCTCTACCCAGTTCAAGTGCTTAAGGAAGGAAATAAATCTTCAGTATGGTGCTGAGGCACTGGCATAGGTGCCCAGAGAAGCTGTGGCTGCCCCATCCCTGACAGTGTTCAAGGCCAGGTTGGACACAGGGGCTTGGAGCACCCTGCTCTAGTGGAAGGTGTCCCTGCCTATGGCAGGGGGTTGGAGCTGGGTGGCCTTTAAGGTCCCTTCCAACCCAAACCACTCTGTGATTCTGTGACATATGCCTTTACACCTAATAACATAAAAGGTGCTGTTTGAAGGAGCTTGCTGGGTGTAGCTGTGACAGAATGCACAGAGAAAAGAGAAATTGTGTATTACAACCAATGTGACTGACTGAATTCCTTGTTTTGATGTTTACTGTGGGTGTCAAGGATATATAAATGCAAACAGCACATTCATAAATTATTTTGGGTTGCTAGTGGGTTTCTGGGGAAAATAATGTGTAATGAGCTTTATTTATGCACTAGAAATAAAGATGGGATTAGAGGAATATTGAACTGTAAATGCACGGGTGATTTTTGGCTTTTGTGCATAGCACAGAGAATCTCATCATCTATCTCGGCTCTGATCTTGAATATGCAGAGCTGGCTGTGCCTTTTATGCAGCAGCTATTTTAGTGTGCAGCAGTCTGGCCCTGAGTCTGTGAGGCGTGCTGGTTGTGGAGCAGGCTGCATCTCCCCGGGCCTTTCCCGGTGGTCCTGCTGCTGGCTCTGAAGCTTTGCTGTGCTTTGTTAGCATAGTGTGACCCAGATAGTTCCTCCTCTGCCTTTGTCGGTGCTCAGCTCACTGGCGTTCTGGTCTCGTGGCCTCATTTACCTGCTCCTGGGCTGTGGATGCGGTCACACATGTGGTTTTTACTCTCCAGCTTCTTCAAGGCAAGATCTTGTGGGTGAGGTGGACCTCTGGCACGTGGGCTGCAGACAGGATGGAGGCAGAAGGTGCTGAGGCAATTCCAGCACGAGGAGGAGACACCATATCTGGAGATGTGGCTTTCCAGGTCTCCTGCTGGGATGTATGGTGAGGGTGGTGAGGCATTGGAACAGGGTGCCTAAGGAAGTTGCTGATGCTCCATCCCTGGCAGTGTTCAAGGCCAGGTTGTATGGGGCTTGGAGCAACCCGCTGTAGTGGAAGGTGTCCTTGCCCATGGCAGGGGGTTGGAACTGGATGATCTCAAGGTTCTTTCCAATCCAAACCATTATAATTCCATGATGAGATGCTGTGAAGATCCAGCCATGGATCTTGCCAAGGCCGCCTTGAGTCTTTCACTTGCCATGTCATTTTAAGGATGTGGTTTTTAGACAAACTGAAAGGCTCATGTGTGGTGAGCTGGAATGTCAAGGACAGTCTCAGTGTGTGTGAAGAAAGCCTCTACCTGAGATGATTCATATGAGGAAACTGAAAACATGCTTTAGCAGCAACGGAAGATTATGCATCTGCACATTATGTGCAGCCAGTGTTCACATGGGGCATTGGCTAATTTACCGAAGCCTTAGCTTGGAGTATACATAGGTCCCCATATGGACAAGCTTTTGTTTTACTGCGAAGGGAAGATGCGTCAGATAATCTTTGGAGTCGTGTTAGACGAGGAAATTGCTCTTCGCTGTTGCATTTTAACAGTGCTGCCGAACATCCTCCAGTGATTAGTGCATTGGTGCTGTGGCGTGCGCAGCGTCGAGAGCACTTAGAGCCGCAATCTCAGTATCACACAGGTGCAGACAGCAAATATTTTTTCTTAGCAATTTCAGGCTCATACACTTGAAGCAAACGTAGGTTTGGGTTTTATTTGTCTGTTTATATGCACCACACACAGTGGGGTTGGAAGGGCTGGGGTCAGTGGCCAGCCGTGTGTTTTGGGCTGACCTGTTGTAATTGCTTGACATGATCTTAGCCAGTTGTGTTCATATAGATCCGGTTCTTCTTCAGCTCTACCCATACCCATGACCATTAAATGTGAGGTGTTATGAATGAATTGGATTCAGGAGGTATAGTGTTGATTTCTCCTGGGTGCTATTATCTTCCTATAGTTCCAATATTACCAGTGACAGACCCGCATGGACATTGATGGTTTGGGGTTTTTGTTGTGTTTTCATTTTGGGGGGGGGGGGGTTTGGGGGTTTTTTTTTTGAGCTAATCCTTTTGCTTGAAGGTCTGCTTCTTCTTACTTTGCCTTTTAGATTTTGCAAAACAGCCTTGCCCCTTGTTGGGCTGCCTGGAACTGTACTTCCACTTCAATTTAGTCACCTTGAAAGGGGACTGCCAAAAACAAAGGCAGGATTCAGTGATACGGATCAGCTTACACCAAATCAGCATTGTTGCCTGAGAGTATCTCTCGCAGTGAGAGAAGCTTGAAACCTGCAGGGTGTCTTTTTATGGAAAAAAAAGCAAAATATATACTTATTTGTATGCATAGGCCACCTAGGGGACTTTCTTTTGAATTTTGCACTGTTTTAAACACTCGTTGATGTGAGTGCTTATTGCAGAAGCAAGGACAAATAAGATGTACAGTAGCTGAAGGGCCATTTTTGTCTGGAGGTGCACAGGAGTGGAGTAAACAAGGTTCATTGGAATAAGAGGGAGGAGGAATAACTGCAGGGACATGTCCCCTGCCAGCACAGTGGTCCAAGGCCTCCGAAACTGGAGCAGCCTTGTCTTATGCCTTCTAATAGATGACAAATCGGCTACTGTATGGTGCTTCCTGAGCTACGCGGAACAGATTGTATGTGTGGGGTAAGCATGAGTTTATAGATGTTCGTGTATTTCTTTATTAGAAGATTAATATCTGGTAGTTTATCCTCCTTCCCCTTGTTCATGGCCAACTCTAGGCTGTCACTGATCCATTCACAGACAGCTAATAACGATTCCTTCTAGGCTTCACTAACCTTGATGTTGGATGGGCAGGGCAAGGCAGTTGTGTGGCCACAGTGTCTTTTTGGGGTAGGGGAATTGCTGTTTCTTTGTGATGGTTGCAAGAACCCCTGAAACATGATCAGAACCGAGGAAAATACTGAAATCTGGACTCTCATAGGCTTTATTGCAGAGGAAGTATGGCTTTTGTGCCAGGTATTTTGTGTCTCAGCACGGTGGCAGCATGTTTTACTGCAATCTCATAGGGAGGTGAAGTAGAGCCACAAAATCTTCTGAAGAAGAGGTATTCCATGTAACTGTGGTCCTTTTAGGGTCTGCTAGGACCTTGGATCTCAGTGCAGGAAAGTGTAAAACTTAGGCAGAACTTTTCATTTCAAAGGCTTGCAGGGGGTTGTAGGATTTCTGTGGATGAACAGTGGATTGTACCAAGCTTTTAAGACAAGACCTCAGAAGTCATTTGATATATTCAAAGCAGCAGGAGGACAAGTTAGTTCAGCAAATGATGGCCACTAATGTGGTGTGAAAAGGTCACTTTGTAAGCCACCCAAACCTGACAGCACTGCTGAGCAGCTTGGTGGGGACACTGCCAGGTAACCTGGAAGTTTGGGTAAAACCTATGAGTAGCCTTTAAATAAACCCCGTAAGAGCTGTGAGGTTGCTGTGTGCCTGGATGCCCTCCCTAACCACGTGTTTGAATTTGGAGTTCTATTACCTTCCAATGCAGGTTGCTGCAGCTGAATTTAGGAGCAGCTCTAAGCTTTACCAGCGGGTGGAAGCTTTCCTTCCTTTTTCCTCCCCTCCTCTCTTAGTAACTCATTCAGAGTCTCAAGTTTGAAATACTTGGATTCTTCTTAAAAGATGGTTGAGAACAATGCTGCCATGGTGTGGGATGGTTTTGCTTTAACACTGAGGGGGAGGCTTGTAGGCTGGCTTTATCTTTGTATCAGCCACCAGTCAGTGTTGGCATAACTTGCTTCCAGGCATCATTCCAGCCTCTTATTATCCCCCTCCCTGCTTTTCCCCAAGGTCCCTGTAGGGCTGATGGCCCTGCACCATTAACAAAGGCCACTTAGCTAGGGTAGGCCCTGGACCTGCATTCCTTGCCCTGGAGTTGTCTGGGGATAAATGTGCTACCAGGAGTAACGTGAAGCCTTGCAGGCAGCAGCTGCTGATTCCTGAGTATCTGTAAGCATACAGGATGGGAAATGAGGGATGGGAAGAACACAGTGAGGTGCCAGATGTGCTGCAGCAAGGATGATCTGCTCTTGTGGCTATCAGATGCTTTAGAGGATGGTTCTTTGAATTGCTGTAAGAGGTTTGATTGTTTTTGTTGTTTTTTAAATGGCCTCAATCACTGTGGTTTGTAGAATTGATTCCTTGCTGCCTTTTCCCCAGAAGGTACCATTACACGTGAATAGACCTTTCAAATTCAGCTCCATTGAAAATAATGGAATTAGTCTGTGCTGTTGTTCCCATTAAGGAAATCAATCTTGTTTTGAAAACCCCTGTGCTTTTCAGAGGAGCAGAACTTGACAGGAGGATCTACCTTTCTGCTAGGCAGAATAACCCTGGAGACATCTGCTCTTGGTGGGCATCCCTTGATGTTCGCTTTCCTGTTCCGGGGGAGATTTGCTGTGATTTTGGAACTGGCATTTCCTTGAGTAGTTTTATGTTGTTGCTTTTGTTAGTTTTTAGTGTTGATCTCTTTTTCCACTCTTCCTTTATCTTTTATGACATTTATGTCAGGCCATGGACAAATAGTTATGTACTCCACGGGTTTATTTTTGGAAGCCCTCTCCTCGCTGAGCATCATAGCAGACTGTACTTCAAAACTGTCTCCTGCTTTTCCTCTGCCAGAACTGGGAACTGCTCCTCGCTGTTCATTCACAAGAGCTTATTTCTGCTGTTGGGTCTTTGATGGCGTCTTTCCAGAGCTTTTTAGCCCTTTTAGAGCCAATTCTTTGCTTTCCCTTGTTGGACACATGTCCTCGATGATTTGTTAACTAGAGGATCCATGGAAGCCATGGATTTCTCCTTGACAATCCTGAGTAATGCAATACTGTGTTGGCTGCTTTTGCTTTGCTTATTTCCCTATCTGTTCTGCTATATTTTTATATAGAAAAACCACACATATATGAAATAAACAAGGAAGTTTCTGTAGCAAATAAATCATTGTTGAGAGAGGGCAAAATGACACGAAATTGGCAGCTTTACAGAAGGTATGATGCCTTTGATTGATTAGTTGTCAAAGAAATGTAATGTACTAAACATGATGAAGATTAAGGATGTTAAGATGGTTAAAATTCAAGTTGCATAAGTGGTTGGCGTTAGCTTTAAAGCCTCTTGCAGAATGTTAATGTTACACATGCAAAGTATTTGTTTTCTGCTCTTCCTTAGGAGCCCTCTGGATGTTTTGGAAAATCTGAGTTCGTAAAACCCACCCCAGCAAAACAAACAAACCCCACTCTGCAAGCACTTAGTATTCACAGCTTATGAATTAGGTAGGGAGACATGATTTTTTGGTGATTAATAGTGAGCTTCTGAGATGCATTAGACACTGTTTACCGAAACTGAGCTCCAGAAATAATAGTAGCATTATCCTGAACCTCGTAATTACTCTCGGGGTCCGATTTTACATTGTATCTAATGTTCAAGAAATAATAGCATCTTTTTCAGCAAATGATTATTTAGGCATTTAGATAGATACATGTGCAGCAGGAGAAAAATCTTAGTTCAACTAAACAATGCCTTTCGAGAGGACTGGGAATTCTTTTTTCCCCTCTTTCTTTGTAACCTCTCCTGCTGTCTCATTCCTCCTTTTCTTCGAGGAGGCAGGAGTTCACAGAAATCTAATGCTTTGGATGGAATTGCCATTGGAATCCACCCCGATGCTCTGCATAAGTAGCCTTTCAGAGCCTTTTATTGGTCTTATCTCCCTATGGGGGATGCCTCGTATGGCCTCTACCCGCTCTGCTTCCTCCCTTTCCATGTGCTAATAAATCCTAGTTTGCTTAACAAAGCAGAACAGAAGGGAGCCTGCAAATAACCTGGGAGGTGACCCACTCCCCTCCAAGGTCCTGCCCGAGGTCATGTCCATTTGCATCCTGCAGGAGCCCTCACCTCAGGTATGCTGCTCCAGGGGAACACGAACTCTCTGTAGAAGTCCAGTCCATGGACACAGAGCGCAACTACCATGGCCCTTCTTCCTTACGTGAGGCATGGCTGCCTCACCTCCACTTTATAGCCAATTCTGATCTTGCCCGTTGTCATTCTAACAAGAGCCCTCCTTGGGCTTGCACTAACTGCATTGCTCCTTTCCCAGATACTCAAATAAACATCTCGCTTTCACTCCTAAGGAGACTTCTCTCCATATCTGCACAGGTACCACAGTGTCTTTCTCAATCATCTCGCAGAGTCATAGAATAGTTCGGGTTGGAAAGGACCTTAAGATCATCCAGGTCCAAGCAGGTTTTTGTGTCATCCACAGGCATTTCTTGCTGTGAAAAGATACTGTAGCTGTATTTTGCTGTTCTCTTCTGTGTATAGAATCTGCAAAACACCCAGCAGCCCCATCTTGGGTACTTGGTGTTCTGCAGACCTTACATCCAGAGACTGCTTGGAGAATGTAACCCTGAAGGAGAAGGTTGGCTGTGGGTGAAGGAGCTTGTCTACAGGTCCTGCTCTCAGCTGTCTTACTGAACGCCATGAATCCAGTCTCTTTTGCTTGTGCAGTGGACCCCAGCCAACACCAAAGCCCTTCTGCACTACCTAAGCATGCTCTACCTATTTAGTCAGCCTTAGAAGTGGCTTTTCACCTTCATGGTGGGGCAGAAGAAGCTGACTTCTGCATTTGCTGCTGCTTCAGTGTGCAAGTTGCGATCAGTCATACCATTACGTAGGTGGAAGTGGCATCAGGACAATGAAAAGCTTGCCTTGCACATTGGTGTCTAGGCTGAGTTTGTCAAGTGCCCATGAAGAGGAAGGGTCTTCGTGACTTGCAGGCAGAGCAGACTTGAGATGAAAGTCACTAAACTACAGTAAATGGGGAGCTGCATGGTATTGGTTTTAGAGCTGTGTTGTAGAGTATGGCAGCTCTTCAGACTGATTTCAGTAATGAATAATTAAAGCATAAAATCCAAAACCAGTAAATATTTCATTAAAATACTAAACAGAATCTACAAAATCTGTTGAAGACAAATGAAACCTTATTTTTTTCTCCCCTTCTCTTTGTGATCTTTATTTCTGCATCATCCTACATGGAGAAGTCTGGTCTATGGCAGGAGGGAGCAGGGGGATGTGCAGCTCTCAAACCACTGTCAGAGAATTGAAATTCCTCCTCAGTCATTAACTGCTCTCTTCTGAATCATCCTTCTTAGATTAACTTGTGGGTATAATAATAATAATATATCAGATAATATCGCATGTATTCCTGTCCTGGAAATGTTTGTGCACCTTGTAAATGCAAGAGGCTGGGAAGCTTCATAGCTCTTCTATTGAGAAAATAATGTGTTCAAGCTTCAGTCAGAAGTTATGTGTTCGGTAGTAGTTAACTAGTGGCTGAACCACACGGATATATATGGAGTTGCATTGTGTATTTGCTATTAAAATCAATAAAACCTTCACAGAGAATGGCTGATTAAGAAATTGAATGATACTAGATAGTAAATATAAAAATAAAGCAAGTCCTTCAAGTAATGTTTCCAGACCCTTCCATGTTCTGGACTTTTACAAGACATAAGATTATTTAGTATCTTTATAGTTAGAAGTCAAATTAAATATTGGTTGAGGCTATGTTTATTAATCAAGACTAGTAATTACAAAGTGCTGTTCATTTCCAAGAGGTGTTCAAGCAATCCTTCCTAAAGCCCAGCAAGAATGAATAGATAATGTGTAGAACTGGTAGATCGAGAATGAGCACTCAAGGTTGATGAAGATCTAATTTCCATTTAAAAATGAAACTAAATCTAATCTGAGGCATTAGAAGGAATGAGAGTGATGTATAAAAGGGTATTTGTAGGCAGTGTCCATCTTTCTTCTGCATGATGGTCTTTCCAGGCCCCTGGGTTGGAGGGACCTGACTCATACCTCCTCAAGTGATGGCAGAAGCAGATCCAAATGTCATGGCTGATGGAGACTCTTTGTCCGTGACATCCATACCTGTGAGGTAGCCTTCTCTAACCACTGGCTGTCTTATGTTAGAACAAAAGATACCAAGTGGTGACATAGTCACCACTCCACCATCCCTCCTGAGGAGGATCAGTGTGGATGATGTGCATGGGGCCAGGTTTCCATGGGACCAAAGCCCTGTGATTGTTTGCCATCTTTATTCTGTGATTGCATTGAGTATTGACCACAGATGTTCACTCATAACTGCTTGGTTAATCACTGGGGCTCTGATGGCAGAGGTCACTTGGAGTTAAATTTAATACAGTACTTGGCTGCTGCAGCATCATATTGTGAAGTGCTTGGATTGCCCAAATCTGAGTTAAATACAGAAGAGTTTAACACTGGACAAGGTGGTGGTGATGACAATGATGATGATGATAATAATAAATGCAGTAAAACCAACAGACCTGAATGTGAATGTGAAATCCTGTTGGTCTCTGACTGCTTGGGACTGGGAGCCTGGAGGACCCAGGCAGGAGGGTACCAAGGGGACAAGTCTTCATTTCTATGTCCAGAGGAACAAAGAGCACAAAGTTGGGGAGATGCAAAGGGAGACTTTGGGCTCAATGGTATAAACCTGCAGATTTATGGGGCTACTACACATGGACTGCTTAGATCAGGGCTCGACCCGTGTGCCTGAGTCTGCCCAAGCTCCATTTCAGGCTCTACGTATCGCTCTGTGTTCAGCTTCCTAACCCGAGCACTCAAGTTGCTTCTTCAGAGAAGCCACGAGGGACTCCTGAATATTGGCTGATGCTTGTCAAGCGTTTGAAGATTAAATACGCTGCATGTGAACAAGTTTTTGCTGTTCTTGTATTGAATTTGGATAGCAAGGTGATGAGCCTGGTATAAGTATCTTGAGTGTGAAATGCTGAGCATAATAATTGATCTCAAAAGCTAAAAGACCTTTCTACAACTTTGTGTCTGATTGCTCATTTCTGTCCATATATAACAGTGCAGTTAGCTCTTCAGCAGGGGAACTGGGAGGAGGAGTGCTCAAGGCCAGGTTGGATAGGGCTCGGAGCAACCTGCTCTGGTGGAAGGTGTCCCTGCCTGTGGCAGGGGGTTGGAACTGGATGAGCTTTAAGGTCCCTTCCAACACAAACAATTCTGTGGTTCTATGAATCTGTAATTCCTGAAGTAACAGCTGTTTTTCTTCCAGTTGTTTGGCTGAAGGTGGAAACAAATGGTAAGACAGCTTTGGGTGGGATTAACACACTGCAAGTGTTCTGAGCTCTCCTTGGCTCTGCAGGAACAGTGATTTACAGGCTAATGCTTTGTTTTATTTATGAGAAACCTCTGCTTAGGAGACCTTTTAGGGTTTTTATGTTTTGTTTAAGCTGATATTATTAAAAACAAAACAAAACAAAACAGCCTAAAAACAATGGCCCTTTATCCTGGAGATAAGCATTCTATAAATGTGATTTTTTTCCTCTCCCTAAACAAGCAAACCCCCTAATTATAAAGGATTGCAGCTTTCAGATAACACTGGTATGATTTAATTTGCCACTTGCTATCATTATCTGAGTCACTCCTAAAGAAGAAAATAGGGAGAGTACTTGTGTTAGATATGCTGCAGGAAGACTGATGCTTGGGTGTTGCACTGTGGTGGTTTGCACTTGGAGGGTTTGTTCCTTATACATTAAGAACACGTAAACCCTTCCAACTGAAGGTATGTGAACAGTCCTACAGCTATTAGTCCTTTTGCTAATTTTTAATCTGCCACTGTTTGTGTTGTTTTGAACTGGCTTCATAAAATGGTCTTTCCTTTCCCAAGTCAGTTTATCAGCTGGAATACACTATCACAGAGCTATTCCCACTCCACCATGAGGAGTGGTCAGGATTGGATTGTGTGTGCTCAGCCTGGTGATGCAGCCCCGCGTGGGATGGGAGTACACACTTAGTAAGGAGGTTCCCATGAAGTATCTTACAAATACTGATGGATATCTCAATGCTCCTCATAGAGACACTTTGTCTTGTGCTGGAAGAGCAGTCACTGAGCAGCTGTGCTTGAATTCCTTTAAACACAGTGGCGCCTCAGCTCTGCTAGAGGCAAGCAGATGATGCTCTGTAGCTTGACAAGGCCCTGTCCTGGAGGGATGGAGTTGGGTGAGTGAACGGATAAGTTCACAAAATGGGCTGGAATTATGAGTTCTGCAGGAGTGTGAAATACAGAATTCCTGTTTCTGTGGAGAAAGGAGGGGCCACCACATTGAGCAAACACTTGTCCCTTCAGACAAGCTTCCTAAGGAGCTGATGCATGGCCATTTTTGTATTCCTGGTGTTTTTTTTGGTGCTTAAAATATTTAACTCTGTTGCATGTGGGGGGAAAAAAACAACCCCACAAAACAACACAATTAAAACATTAATTATTGGTGCAGTGAGTATTTTGAGTCATTTTTATACGCAACTGGCTGTAATTAAATACTCAGTGAACACAAAATTGGGTCATATATTATGTAAATAGGAGGAGACATCCACTAGCTCCAGCAAAAAATGCTTTGGAGTCCTTAAGGGTACACACAACAATTGGGCTTTTGGAGCCTAATTGGTTCTGTCTGGCCTTGATTTCTGTCTCTGTCACATGCCCACCTGAATGCAGAGCAGATACCAAGGACGGCAATCCATGACAGGTCATCTGCTGCCTCCAGCCGTGGCTGGTGGAGCCTTCTCCTTACCTGATGTACTTGGCCTGTTGGAGATGTGCTGGGCTGCACCCCCAGAGCATGAGCAGCAATCGAGGGAGGGGATTCTCCCCCTCTGCTGTGCTCTGATGAGACTCCCCCCTGCAGTCCTGATCCAGCTCTGGGACAGCAGTACAGGAGGGATGTGGAGTTGCTGGAGTGAGTCCAGAGGAGGCCACGGAGATGCTGCGAGGGCTGGAGCAGCTCTGCTCTGGAGCCAGGCTGAGAGAGCTGGGCTGGGGCAGCCTGGAGAAGAGAAGGCTCCTGAAGGGGAGACCTTAGAGCAGCTCCAGTGCCTAAAGTGGCTACAGAAAACCTGGAGAGGGGCTTTGGACAAGAGCCTGTAGGGACAGGACAAGGGGAATGGCTTGAACCTGCCAGAACAGGGGAGACTGAGCTGAGCTCTTAGGCAGAAGCTCTTCCCTGTGAGGGTGCTGAGGCGCTGGCCCAGGGTGCCCAGAGAAGCTGTGGCTGCCCCATCCCTGGCAGTGTTCAAGGCCAGGTTGGACACAGGGGCTTGGAGCACCCTGCTCTAGTGGAAGGGGTCCCTGCCTGTGGCAGGGGTTGGAGCTGGAGGAGCTTTGAGGACCCTTCCAACCCAACCCAGTCTGTGGTTCTGTGAGATGGGTTCTCTGTGGGATAGACTTCCTCCTCACCCCCAGTGGACCTTTCCTCTCTGCTCTGATCCATCCATGTGACGCGAGTGTATCCTTTAGACTAGGGCAGCATGAATTTATGTATATTAAGAAAGAATTAGTGGATGCTTAACCATGAGGCTGAGTGAGGCTCAGAGCACTCAGCACTGCCCGGGATCATGCCCTCTATTCTCTTAACACAGCACTTGATAACTTCTGTTTTAGCATTCATAATTACAAGTGCCAAACCTGATTTTGCTCCCTTTGAGGATAGTGGGAGCAGTAACAGGTCCATTATTATTAGTCAGAACAATTATGAAGCTCTTAAAGAAAGGGGAAGAAAATCAAGCTGTTGGATTCTGCTTCCCTGCGACAGGAACGTGCCTGCTGCGGGCACACGCTGTGTGAAGCAGCATTTTATGGCAGTCTCATGTCCTGCACTTGTTGTAGTCTTTGTTCCCATCTCCAGAAGTGGCTCTCAAGGAGCACCACCATCATCTCCTGTTCCTGTCTCCCCATTCTCACTTCAAATCCAAACACAAGCCTCTGCATGTATGGGGCATGGGGAGAAGAGTTAGGATGATTAGGATGTGCGTGTTAGGAGGTGGTGGTGGCTGAGCAGAGGAGAAAGAAGGAAAAATCATGGGTAGCCTCTCCCTAACCTTTCCTGGTCCTTCACCACCCATTTGTTTCCCATTCTACCCTGTTTTGTTTCCTGGTGGAAGAGGCTACAATTCAGAGCTCACTAGGGAATGATGCATCAAATATTCTGTTTGAGTCCTTCAGGTATGAGTTTTCTGGAGAGAGTGTGGTTCAGTGTTGCTTGTGTTCTTCAGGTGATGGAAGAAATAGATTGTGGTCCATTACATTTTGAGTTTTTAAGAGAGATGTTGCATTCTCTATGCTCCTTCCTTCTTGTGCACATCCCCCCAGCCACACAAACCACCTTTATTTTACAGGATTTCTTCCTTAGCCCGCTAGTGATTCCTTGTAGATCCCTGCCAAAAAGCAAGGTCAGTTTAAATCAATGAGAAGAGATCAGCCTTGTTGGGAGTGAGTGTAATCCATGGGGATGTGCAGTGGGAACTACGCTACTCCTGACCCCTAACACTGAGGGATCAGAATTGGTCTGTAAAAGGGAAATCAATGAGTATATTACTGCAAAGGAGATGATGTGGGTTTTATACCTATGTAGCTTTTCACTTGTGCATTTTGAGTTGACATATCTGGAGTCACAAGGAAAGGACCTGAACACTGGGGCTCTCAGGAGCTGAGCACACACTGGGAAGCAGGCTTGCAGCATCAGGAGCTTCTCTCACCTCTCCTAGCTTTGAACAGCAAATTATACGGTTGCCTCCCCCAGTTTGTCTCACCATTGTACCTCTGGAATTGGGATGTAATTCCCAGCATGTGCAGTCCAATATGTGGAAGTGAAAAGCTTATTTATCTGGCTCCGCTGTACTAAATCTCTGCGGACCTTTGTGGTTGGCTGATGCATTGCAAAGGTGGGCAACATCTAGGAGGTGGTGGGTGTGATCCTGGGCAGGGGATGTTAGTTACTGTTTGCTGTTGGTGGTAATAAATAACTGCTGGGGAAAACTGAGGCAGACTGGGCACACTGAAGACCTGCTATTTCACTTTTCAACTTCCTCCTAGTTGGATGGGTCAGGCTTGACTGCATTCAGCCTTGTGCCATCAGGAAGCATGGATTTGGCTTATCAAGCAGTGCTGGGATTGCTAAGTGGTTGGCAGGCATTATAGAAAAGCGAGCTGCTATTCATGCTGCAGTGGGTAAGAAGTTGGAAAGCATTGGTTTAAGATTGCGAGAGGCTGAGAGGAAAATTGAAGTCACGGAGATAACAATCATTGGACCTAATGCTGCTCTTGCTGAGAATGCCAAAGGCCAGGTTGTAAGGCGTGCAGAAGTCCGGTTGATGATCTGGAAAATATGTGCTGATTGAGTATTATCATCTTGGTGGGAGAATCTTGTGAATACATTGACGGAGGAGCAGAGATTCATGTGCTGGTGCAAGGTGCTGGTCAAGCTGCATAAATGGGAGGGGAAATCCTTTAAGAAGTGCCATAAGGGCATTGTGGTAGTGAAAGATTAAGCTACCGAGCTTCCCAGGATGATAAACCAGTGACTATTATGAAGTGACACAGTGACTGGTCTGTGTGGTGCGACTCCCAGCAACTTTATCTCAAGTGTTGGGGGGTCATTCAGTCTAAAATCTCAGGAGGGAATCTTCATGCTCTGTGACTTCTGTGTGTCATTTGGATTTGGCTCCTTCTCATACCCCACCCAAAGAAAGTTGGTCTGACTGAAAAGCATTTAGGGTTCTCTGCTGCTTTATTGCCAACAGGTTATCGTTTAATAAAACACTTTCTATTTATATACATATTGGCAGAGAGAGAAATCAGTAGTTGGTGCCATGGGCCTGCATCTTTCCTTTCTTTTTCTTAAGGAAAATGAGATATTAGGTTAAACTGGTTTTGCCAACTGCATTGTGCGCCAAGAGGCAGTGAATAGATAACATCTCCTCAATGTGCATGCAGTCTGATTTTATCCTCCAGCAACAGAGATCCTGTGTGCAGCTGCTGACACAAGATTGTATTTGCCTGACAAAGGCCTCTGTGGACAGAGAAATTTCTCCCCATTGAGCAGAGTTGTCCTGCAGCATATTTTTGGACTGACCTCTTTTGGAATTGTTCCTTCTTGAAGGCCCATTGATTTCCTCCAGTCTATTAAACTTCCCCTGTTAAAATCCCCCCCAATGTGTATTAAATACCATATAAAAATCAGCTCCATACCTTTTCCTCTATGTTTTCGCAGTTGTCTTGACCCGCTTCCCTCTCTGTGGGACACACTGCTGGGATGGATTTGGGAGGGAAAGTGGATTCACCGTGCATTTTTCTTCATCATTATGTTTGGTGCCAGGTCTGTTGTGTGCTCTGATACTGGTCAGTCCTTGCACAAGTGCTGCAGTTATCACTGTCTGCCTTGGGTTCGTGTCCTTTGTGGGAGAGCAAGGAAATGCTTCCCCTTTGTTCTTTGCAAAGCAGTTATAAGTTACGTTAGTCATCCCTTTCTTCTTACATAGCTTGGGATTTCCTAACCCTAACTTTGTTTTCATAGGATCATGGAATTGTTTAGGTTGGAAGAGACCTTAAAGCTCATCCAGTTCCAACGCCCTGCCACGGCAGCTAGGGACACCTGCCACTAGAGCAGGTTGCTCCAAGCCCTGTCCAACCTGGCCTTGGACACTGCCAGGGATGGGGTAGCCACAGCTTCTCAATATGAAAAAGAATGGTTGTTGGAAGTTTTTCCTTTGGCCTGGGGCTTTCTATAAGAAAAGAGAATTTGCCAAGGATGACTTAATGTAAAGCAAGGTCTGACCATTGGAAAGATTTAAGCCTCATCCAAATTGTTGGTTTGTTTCACTTTTCCCTGAAGTCCCCATAAAGTGGATGTAGTTTGTTGGTTATGGGGGTCTGTGACGTTTTTATGTGCAGAACCAGGGCCAGTTCTGGAGTTGCTGTGTCTGAGCGATGCCTTTTGATTTATTCCAGTACCGAAAGCGTGGCGGCTCTGTGCTATTGTGGTCATGTTATGGTGTGTCGGGCACTGTACAGGTATGCAGTGACAGGGATGCTGAGCTGCTAGACTGGCTCCTCTCTGGGCCAGGGAGATGCTTTGTGCCACAAGTCTCCAGGAGATGGGAAGGAACAGAGGAGGGAAAGGAAACAGGGCAATTAACTCATTCCCAAAAGGACAAAACGTTTGTTGTGCTAAAAATACGCAGCCACATTGCTGATACTACACTTCACAGCAGTGGCTCCGAGCTATTTTGAGATGATGAACGGGAGGGGCAGCCATATAGAGCTGCTTGGAAGAACATGATGGCCCAGAGCTTGCCCATGGTCCATGGAGAACAGAGGGCACGGTGGGGTCTCACCAGGCAGTGCCCTGGGGCTGTGTCATGCAGGGGGGGCAGCCCGGTGTGTCCGGGGTTTGACTTCACCCCAGTTTGTGAGGGGCAGATGTGGTTTTGGTGGGAAAGTGTGAAGAGTTCAAGGACACGCGATACATGGAAGTGCCATTAGCCTGCACAGCATCCTCCACATGTGGGATGCTGTGGACTCCTTGGTGGGCATCTGCCAGAGCCTGTGAACCAAAAGCAGAGGTGTGTAGCATGCACAGGCTTGTATCCAGCCTCAGAGTAATTCTTGGGTTTGAGCAGCTGTTTGCAGAGCCAAAGGGGTGATGGGGGAAGATACCATGTGGCTGCCCACCTCCTGGGCTCTGCTTTGTCTGCTTCACCAGCAAAGTTTCCTTCTTCTACTACGTGTGACTTCTGGCTTAATTCTGTGCTGTGCCAACAGGCACAGGAATACACTAAAATGTACAAGAGCTTTTTGATTTACCTGTGAGATGGCTTAGGAAGTGTCTGTGCTTTGTTGTACTGCACATGCTCCTAACACATTTACAAGCAAGCCACACACTGGGATGAAACTAGGTCACTGGTAGGCTCCTCACTGGACAGTTGTTTAATTTTCCCAATTCACCCCTTATATTAAGCAGCACGATTGTGATTTTAGGGGTAGCTGAGCCTTGCTGACCCAAGCTAATTTTCATTGTGGGTCCATCAGAAGGTTGAATTTGGGAGGCACAAAATGAGAGGGGTTTTGTACATGGGAGAAAGCGGGATATTTTGTCTTTGACTCTCAGTGGGAGGTCACAGCCTTTTGTGCTGGCAGCTCCAAAACCAGCACAAACTGGGGTGATTAGCTCCCTTTTCTAATGAATACACAAAGCTGATTGTGAATGAGCCAGTGGGCTCATTGTGCAACCTTGGCCTGCATTTAATCCTTTCTGTGAGACCCCCTTTTTACACAGGGACAGCAATTGGAATCCAATTTACACCGGGCTTGGTATTAAATCTCCTTATTCTGGCGATACTACTAATCAATGAAATTGAAATTCAATTGCCGTTAGGAGTCTCTTCCCTTCAGTTGTGCCACTCACTCTCCTGCTACTCCATGCGTTTTAAGAGAGATGAAGCCCTTAAGTGGGAAACACTTTGTCTTCCTAATACAAGAATAAACAGTGTCTCGCTTCTTGGCAAAACACATCCCAAGTACTGCGTAACAAGCAGAAGAGATCTTAAAAGTCCATCAAGAGACGTTATGGTAATTTTGCAGGAACGACCACCTTGCTTTTAGTGAGAGTTATCTAAATACGAAGATAAAAGGAAGAAGAAAGGGAGCTTGACATGTAGAGAGACACATTAAAGGTTTCGTGAGAGGCTTTCTGTGCTGCACAGAGATATTAGCAGTTGAGTTTGCTGGCAAGCACCTTAATAACAAGAAGGGTTTCTTCCTGTCTGGTTTTCACTTTAACAAGCAGGACTTGTTAAATCAGTTTTGGGGTGCCTCTGAGATCAGGGAGTGACAAAGAGGAGGCTTCATATGCAGCACTTGTTTTCCTTTCAAGGGACATAGTGAAGGCAGATGAATCAGCCCCTCCCGGCAACCTTGTTTGCTATGAGATTGTAGTTGAAGGAACCTGCCTGTGTTGCAGTTGAGGAACTGAGAAACAGAAAGGTAAACCCAAAGTTTTAAGGAGCACCAGTGTTTGGGCACCCACATGGGATGGGGAGGAATGATTTGGAAGCGCTGAATGCCCGTCCTTTGGCAACCAAGCAGCTGAAGTAGCTCACCTGGGGGAGTCATAAATGGGAATGCCAGGGTTATGGCTCCCTCTTGGAAATTTTGGCTAGTCTTGGCTTTTGAAAGCAAACACACTTTGTGCCTTGGAACCGCTCGGGTTGGGAGTTGCTCAGTTCACATCCCCATCTATTACTCTTGCTGCCATCAACCCCTTGAAATATTCATTCTGCCTTTTATTCATCAGTGTTCTTTAATACCCCAGGCATAAGGATGATCGGGAAGGTTTGTATTCTGTTACAGTCATTGTTTTGGGATTGTGGAGAAAGCTGACACTGGGCTGGAAATGAATGAGTATGTCACGTATTCCCAGGGAAAACAGCATGCCAGGTGTATTTACTTAAAAAATCATGAAGCATCACCCAAAACCAGCTGATACCTTTTACACGATTAACTGCATGAAAAGTTCTTGTTTCTCACCTAGTTTCTGAGCTCTTGGGATGTATGTTGGATGCTTTTCCAGTTTTTTATTCACAGCTATGGGAGTTGGAAATCTGGCCTAGAGGGGGGGAGGGAAAGAGGAAAGGTATTTTTTAGTACAGCCTGAGGAATCTGTGACAGAAGCATTAAGGTGAATACTGCAAAACTCATGGCAAAAATCACAGGAGCTACTGAACTGCTGCTAAACTGAACAGGGGCTTAGCCATTGTCTGTGCTTTCACAGTGTTCTGCTTTGGTTTTGCTGTGAAAACATGGTACTACAGAACCGTGGGGGGGATATTATGGGTATGAGACTTTTACTGTGCTGAGATGGCTTCAGGGTGTCCTAGAGCAGTCCTGAGAGCTGTTGTGTCACACAGCATAGGCCCATAGAATCCTTTTGGTTGGAAACAACCCCTAAGATCATTGAGTCCAAGTGTAAATCCAACATTGCCAAGTCCCACTAAACCATGTCCTGAAGTACCACGTCTGCAGCACTGGCGGGAGGTATCTGGAAGCAGAGCATTGCTGAACCTCAGTTACTTAACCTGGCAATTTCAGATGATGGGTGCATCTGAGAATGCAGAAGCTTTTCCTAGGTAGCAAACAAATGTGTCATGGAGGAGACTGCCCATCTCCAGAGCTGGAAAGTGCACTTTTGGTTAAGATTGTGCTTTGGGGTACCCAGGCTGATAGGTTGCGTTGGTGTGTTTCTGTGCCTCTTTAATTTGGGTGTATATCAGTGACCTTTCCACACTGTGCTGTCCAGATTGAGTTATTGCAGAGTTTTCTGAACAA
Source organism: Agapornis roseicollis (assembly GCA_002631895.1). Classification (NCBI taxonomy): domain Eukaryota; kingdom Metazoa; phylum Chordata; class Aves; order Psittaciformes; family Psittacidae; genus Agapornis; species Agapornis roseicollis. The sequence continues at coordinate 64,407 of NDXB01008036.1, forward strand.
GGCTAAGCTAAAAGGCCAGGGAGAAGTTAGAGCTGGTACAAACCACAGCTGCCTACCTGTTTGATGGCTATAGCTGCAGGGGATGTGTGTGACTTGTTCTTCAGTGCTTCACACTTATTTCCACATACAAATAAAACGAGAAATAACAAAAACCCCAAACTAACCCCCCACAATTGTTGCTTTAAACTGCTGCTCTCGTATCAGAGCTGCCAGTTAGCCTTCCATGAGGTACCGAGGAATATGGGATTTACCTGTAATGATTGCAGGGTAATTGTTGCATACGCAATAACCACAAACTTTAACTTGCTGGGCTTTTTCAGTGGGCAAAGTCTTGACTTTGGCATTGATTCAGTCAGGAAAAGTCTGGTTGACCTTTCAGGCAAAGCTGATCTGCCAGCCCTTAAGGTGAGGGTATGCTACTCTTTATTCTGTACAAATACAGCAGGCTGAATTAAGGACAAGTGCCCTAAAGCGTGCATCTGAGCCTGTTTAATAAGTGAAACATTTTGGGGCATTTGATTTAGTGACCTCTTTTTCTGTGAGCACGTTGAACTCCAGCGTTTTGTAGGGAGCGTTATTTTGTGGAGAGAGGACATTGATCTTATTTGGCAGAAAATAAATGGCTGTTTGTGTTACGACGCCTATTCACGTACTTTCTTTTATGTATCTGCAGGATGCTCTGCCCTGAAATCAGGTCTCATCTGACTGATAACATTTTAAGCAGGATGATTCTGACTCTTTCACAACTTCCAAGTGTAAATGTGTTAATGTTTTGCCCAGCACATTATTTCTAACAGGCTGAACTTGCATTCTGTTTTCGCAGTTTGGATTTACGTTTCACTCGAGGCTTTCATAGTAATTCTGTATAGGTTTTGATGCCCTGGTAACATCGCAACTGCCCCAAGACCACAAAGAGAACACCAACACCCAGCATCCTTGGCTTTATTTTCTAAAGATCTTCTTTTCTCTCCGCAACCTCCAAGCCCCCAAATCTGAGCCGCAGGGGAAGATCCGAAGTTGCTTCCTCAGACCTGTCAACTCTTGTGCTTTCAGGATGAGCCTAATGATGTTGAGCCCTATATGATTCTTTCACACTTGTCTACTTCAATCTCACACCACAAGACAAGTAGTGGCTGTGCAGAGGGAGGGATGAACGTCCTGCTATGGTAGAGAGCTGCAAAACGTATGTGCTGGGTGTGAAGGAAATTTGGGATCAGATGCAAATCCTGTGTGTAGCAGAGCTGATGGCTGGCTTGGGGTTTCTTTCCCATGCAGTTTAATACGATTTTTGTCTTGATGCATAGGAAGTCAAATCAGGTCTTGGAGGGACACAGGGAGTGAGAAGAGTGAACAATTGGGCCAAACGTTTTCCATCTGCCTGATGTTATGTAGGTGGGAGTAAATAGCAGGATTTGACAGTGGAAAGGAAGAGAATTAGTGCTGAAATGGAATACATAGGTGGCCACAAGCCTAATATTTCAGAGATTGACCCTCTCTGCCTTGTTTAACCAATTACGAGACCACTTGTCCTAAGAACATTGTGTGCCTGGAGGCTCCATGTAAAAACACTGGGGTTGCATTAACAGACTAACACAGTCCTCTCTCTAACCACTGCATGCAGGCCACTGTGTCCCCTGGCTTTTTCTCATGGAAGATGCATAAGAAATGCTCCCAGGGTAAACTGTGGGAGCAACTGGTGTGCAGCATTACTGGGCTGCCCAGGCTCTGTAGTGTGAAGGCATTCTTTTTTGATCTTTGTTGGCTTTTGAGCTTTGTGAATGCTTTCCTCTACTTCTGTTTTCTGGTGAGTCACAGAGGAGCAGAGAAACAGGTCAGGTTTATGTTGTGTGTGAACCATGTGGCTGCCTCTTTCCTGTTTTCTGTTGTCTTTTTGCACCTTGTGGGTATATACAAGCTGGTTTTGTACATGGGCCTGTTCTTGGTGTACCAGAACAATATCTGAAGCTGCAGAGACAAATGCTGGGCATCTGTTCCCCTACAAGAGTAGCTGTAGCATGTAAGATGCTGTGATGGAGATCCCTCCATGTGTGGGATGCAGATGGAGGGTGCATGTGTCCTGAATGACAGTCTCAGTTCCTAAGAAGCAACTGGTGAGTGAAATGGATGGAAAGAATCATAGAATCCCAGACTGGTTTGGGTTGAAGGGACCTTAAAGCTCATCCAGTTCCAACCCCTGCCACAAGCAGGGACACCTTCCACTAGAGCAGGTTGCTCCAAGCCCTGTCCAACCAGGCAGGAAATGGGATGAAAGACATTAAAAAGAGGTTGGGGTATTGTATATCTTACTAAAGGTTATACTGCTTTATCCTGACTCTCTGAGTTCTAAAGAGATCTGGGTCTTTCTTTACTTATAACTCATTTACAGTGGCGTCTCCTATCAAAAACCCAGCTCTGGGAGGCTCTGCTGGGTTTGAACCTGTGTGTGTACACGCGCAGCTGCAGCACACTGAGTACTCAGGCTTTTCTTCTATGGTTTTTGGGGACTGTTTTGCCAGCAAAGGCTGGTGTCAGACCTCTGGGTAGTTAAAAAGCACATTTAAGCAGCCTGTTGTGGGGAACCTGAGAAAGTGCTGTCGCCAGCCAGGTTCTCAGTGAGTGCTGGCCCTTGCCCAGCGGTCAGATGGGTGATTTATGGTGTGCTTTCCCCCTATTGCTATGCAGCAGGCTGGCACTGCTGTGTGGGGTTTATTATTTATTTTATTTCAAACCCCCTTCTTTTATTGGATTTGTGAGCTTGCTTTGTGGTTTGCCAAACGACCAGTGTTAAAAATGACAGTCTTTGGCTGCAGGTCTAAAGGTTGTGATAGCGAATCGGAATTCCAGTGTCGGAAACCGGGCTTTGTAAGAGGCAGACATATAAATCAAGGCTGAGCTGATTAAATGTGCTCCTGTGTGAGGCTCTGTGGTGGGGCTGACAGTGTGCAGCTTCTCAGCTGAAGTTCCTGAGGCATCAGGATGCATCGGTGATGTAGGGGGAAAGCATGGACTCAGGAATGGTTTGTCATCTGTGGGGGTAAGGTGGTATAATGAGGACCATGGGTGGATGATAGCAGTGAGCCTGCTGAACCTCCTGGCCAGGTGACCACTGTGGTGGCTGAAATCAGTGCTTCCAGTCCTCAAGTCAGGGGGCTTTGTGTTCAATACTGGCTTTTTGAGTTAAGTCTGAACTGTTGTTATTTCTGGCCCTCAGCAGTGATCTCATGGTGGGGCATGCGATGATGCACAGCCTGCTTGGTTTGGGTGATTGTGCCAGTGTCTGTGGTAGAAGCCTGGTGAACCAATTGGCTGCAGATGTATGCATGGTCTGGATCTGACATGGGTTTTCACCCTCTGGTGTGACCTGGTGTGGCTGTGACCTGTATCTGAGATGGTATCTGCTTTCCTCCAGCTTCATTTCTCCCCAGGGCTGTTCAGCACCATGGGCTCTGCCATCAGGGCTTCCGCCTGCCGCCTTGCTGCTGCAGGCACTTAATGGCAGCTTGGCTAAAAGCAAGGTTGTCTGCTACTTCTCAGTCAAAATGCATATCAGTCACTCTCTTCTATCTCCATTTCCACATTTCTTTTAGCAGTCTCTCTTCAGGCATTGGAAACATCGTGTTTGCCATTCCAAAATACTCTTTCCAGTTGGACAATGAGAACCCAATGAGTCGCTGCTTCTTCCTGTGGGTGAGACCTCCTTAAGGGACACATCAGGCATCTATTTATGAAAACAGGCTAGAAGCAGCATAACATATTTGCAGTAGCACACTGTCTTGAACACTTCCTAAAAGCCTCACCAAGGGCAGCTCTCCCCAGCCAGGGCTCTTACCCTGGGTAATGATGGGGCACCCAAAAGGCATTTAGAGGCATTTAGAGATGTCCTGAGTCCCTCTCTCACTGTGTGTTAAAACAATATTGTGTCAGCACCTACCTCCACCGGTGACTGTGCTTTTAATGAATATGCACTATGCTGAACATGAAATGTAGATAAATCCCCTGGGGACATTCTTCTTTTTTGACTGCTCCAAAATCCTGTTCAAGCGTATTCAAGTTAGTCATCTAACATCTGCTTGCTTTTCCTTCCTATCAGTATTCATCCAGAGGTAAACTTGGAGGCAGAACCTTTGCCAGCACTTCCCTAAATGCTCAGTAATGCACAGGGAGCACAGGAGAGTGCTCAGATGTTGTTCATACTATCCAACAGCAGCAGAATGCAGCTGCCACCTGCAGACCGGCGTTTGCAGGGTGACCCTGGCATTTAGGCCATACCTAAAAGCTTCTCTATGAACCCTAAAAAATGGGTTCATGGTTATTTATTATCATTATTTTAATATATTTTATCCCCTTTCAATTCTTCATCTGCAACAGCTTGATTTGTGGATGGTGGCCCTGGAGGACTGTAAGGTTGGGGAGGAGGAGTGTGGATTTGACTGGCATGGGAGCTGTTGGAAGCAGCAGAGGAGCTGGGCATGGAGAGCAGTGTCTCGATGCCAGCCTTGGTCTGGAGCATCTTCCATAAGGCTCAGCCTAAGAGCCATGAGAAGGTCGCTGGCTCTGTTATGATCGTTGTTTACTCTTCCTTTCACACCTTTGTTCTTTTGGTATCTTCCTTGAGAATTCAGCTCAGGCTGCAGACTTGCTTCATTACGACAGTTATCCCTGTTTGCCCTGGTTAGTCACTACAAACGAGATGTTGCATTTGATGCTAACCCGGTGCTAACCTACTGCTGCTTTTGATAATATTAAGAGTCACAACAAATAAATGCTCTACTTGTATAAAGGGCCCTTCCATCCTCCTGTGCTTTTTTGAAGCTTGATTTGTAGCCTTTTGTTTCCATCCCAGCACAGCCCGCCTCCAGGCTTCACAAGGACAGGGTTTTGTTGTCATGAATTTGGCAAGTTTTAGTGTGAAGAACAAGGAGATGTAGCAGGCTAGGTGGAAGGGAACAACACATGGGCTCTTTTTTTAGGTGGCCCATTGTTTCCAACTAGTGTGTCTTTTCTTTAGGTGATGCTAGGCATAAATTAATATCTCTAACATACAATCCCTGGCTGGTCTGGGTTGGAAGGGACCTTAAAGCTCATCCAGGTCCAACCGTCTGCTACAGCAGGGACACCTTCCATCAGACCAGGTTGCTCCAAGCCCTGTCCAACCTGGCCTGGAACAGAGACATTTGGAGTCAAATGAAAACCCCTCCTTATTTTGCTTTGTCTGTTGAGATGTTGTTGGTGGGCTTTTAATGTTGAGCTGGTTTTTTATCAGTTGGGTTATAGGGTGACCGGCTCAGCATTGATTCCTGTAGCAGAACACTGATGCTGGAGCAGCTCTTGCAGTCCTGCAGATCATTTGTAGAGAAGGCAAAACATGGGAAAAGCAGTTGCACCCTGACATCTCTGTGCTTGGTGCCTCTTCTCCCTTTGAACCCAGGCTGTCTGACAGCAAAGAAGCCAGATTATAAGGCTTCAAGCAGCAGCAAAGCTAGTACCTCTGCTTTCAGCTGATGCACAGTAGCATCGGTCTAACTCTTAATAGTGGGTGCAGTTTGATTCCAGTGGTGGTTATGTTGAAATTAATTCTTATTATCCATCCTTTGTTCTTGGTCACCACTCTGTGATTATTTTGTATTATTATTTTTTATTTTTCCACTGCAAATTAAACACGAGGCATTATGGTGGGTTGCAATCCCAAGGGATTAATTCTGCAATTTCCAGCCTGATGTTCTTTTGTCCTGGAATGAAAATGGTCGTCTCAGGTAATCGCTATTTTTATACAACCATTTGTTCACTGAGAACTGGGTTGAGAGCTCCAGTAGCGTGTCATTGACTGCTGAACAGCCACCATGCAATTCAGATCACTTCTGGACTTGGCTGTGCCATTATTGGAGATGGAAAAGCTGCTTAAAAACATGACCTCGTATGGTCTTATTAACCTCACTCAGGGTCCCTCCCTCTCAATTCTGTCGTCTTTCCTGGTGTGACTCAGGAAACCTTCATTTTGGGTAACAGATAGAAATACTGATGTACAAATAGCTAGTAGTACCTTCACTGATTCTTGTGGGGAAAAAAGCAAGATGTAAAACGCTGCTGCAGTATGTGGTGGTTAGTTAAGGGCCACAGTGCTTAGGTGCATACAGATGTCTTAGTTTTTGGAGGTGGTGACAGAGCTGGATGGTTTCCCTCCTCCAGCACAGGGGTAGGACATCAGGTGTTCAGATACAGCTCTGGGAAGTGATGCTTGAATTGCATCCCTGCAGACTTAGGCTTGGACAGAGAGCACTTGTGAACGAGCTGAGATGATGTGAACCTGTACTGCTGTATAGGCTGTGGATGCCTCCTTCCTACCAGTCCAGAGTGTCCCGAAGTCATCATTGCTCCCTAAAAAAGGCCCTTTGAAGATGCTTATTTTCTTTGAATCCCATCTCTTCCCAACCCAGCATGTCTGGCCATGCCTGATGGTGGGGTGGAGACTCTGAGCAAGGTGCTGTTGAGCTTGCTGGTAGCAAGGGCTGTGCCACCTTCATCTGCTGGTGGTCCTGCTGGGTGAGGAATGGATGCTGTTGTGCTTCCCAACCAGATGGAATTGCGCATTTTTAAGTGTTCAAAATGCTTCCCAAGCATTTTTATGCTCAGTCCTCAACCCAGGGGTATTTTTTTTTCCTAAGAGAAAAAGAAAGTGTGGCAAAAAGACATTGTCAGAGACGTCATGTAGAGTGCTGATGGTTGATGGATGCAATCCATTCAGTGGACCGAGCTCCTTCTGAATGAAACTATTAAAAAGCTAATAGTGAAAATCATTCAGATAATAATTACCCAGAGAAGCTGTGGCTGCCCCATCCCTGGCCGTGCTCAAGGCCAGGTCGGATGCAGGGGCTTGGAGCAATTTGCTCTAGTGGAAGGTGTCCCTGCCTGTAGCAGAGGGTTGGAGCTGGATGAGCTTTAAGGTCCCCTCCAACACAAGGCAGGCTGTGGTTCTATGAAAATACTGAAGCAAACAGAGATCAAAATGCAGAATAGTATAAACTATCCATATGGTTTTTTAGTCCACATACAGTGGAGGTGCATGCAGTTATTTCTCAGGAATTACTGGACTCAGTTAACATTTAAATGCTCTTGTCACTTTTTCAAGGCCTCTTTTCTTGAACTAAACCCAGCTAAACCTCTTGGTCGTTGCCTTAGTGCTGAATTGGCTCATGGATCACTATGCTCTGAAGTTTGTATTAATCAGCACTCCGCAGTCAGTGTATTGTTGCTTCATTAACCTACTTGTTTTTAAGTATCTGTAAATCACAAAGAGGAGAAGTCCTGCTGCTCGCTGAGAAAGCAGCCCTGTTTGCAGCATCTCTCCTCTCTGAATCACATTTCTGGTTAGCACTTAGGGCTTGGGGGTTTTTCTTACCTGTGAAATTCATGGTGTAGCCTAGAAGGACGTTTCAGATGTGTCTATCCAAAATTGCAAGTGCTGTTGCTTTTAACATCCAAGCTCCCTGGGGATGTTTGGTTCTGGAATACATCTATTCTCCCCAGTGTTATTTCACTGCTCACAATGTCACAGCTAAGGTCTTCTTGTTCAGTAGGTAGATTTTATTTGTCAGTATGCTGTGTCTTCCAAAAGAGGCAGGGAATTGAAGTGAAAATGAATTAAGTGAATAATTACAGGAATTGTTAAAGGATACTAATAAATGTTACTGATAGAGGGATCCTTACAGGGTCTGTAGGAGGAGAGGAGGTTGGTGTCAGGTTGGACAAACCAGCAGTGATTTTGAGTTAATATTTCTCTGGCTCACAGTGATGTTGTTCAGTGGCTGTGGCCTGTACCTCTGAAGAAGGCTTTGAGGGAATGGTAAGGAAAAAGAAAGGCTTGTTTTGCTGTTGATGCTAAGGTTTGTACATTGACAGCTGCAAAGAAGTGAGCTCCCATAGTGGCAAAATGGACCAATGCTCATCATTACCAGATTCATTTTTAATGTGGCATCTGAGCACCTATTTGGACCATTAGTGATGAGAGGACGTGAGGAGTCAGCTTGTGCCATGTGCACAGACCCGTGTTGCACACCCAAATTTGGAGTTGGGAGTAAACAACTCAAGAGCTGCTTTTGTTTTTCCATTATTTCTTGGAATTGCAATGTCAAGGTAATAGGGAGAAATGGATGTTTTCTGTTTGTAGCCTCTATCAAGTATTCTCTTGGTGTCTGGCTTTTGCTGGTGGTGTCAGTGCAAGTGCTGTGGAAAACTCTATTGTTTAAGGTTTGGCAACTCAGATTTAGGGCATAAGGCACCTCCGTGCAGTCGAACCCAAAACATGACTCCTGGTGGTAATTTGTGATTGCAAGCACTGAGTGTGCACCTTGCTTTCCTCTGACGCATGGTCTATCCTGCACCATGAGCTGACAAGGACCGTTTTGAACACTGACTACACATAAGCATCAGTTCTGAAATGTGGGGAGCTTTCTTATGGAATGAGATGCTCTAATAGAATCAAATGCATATTAACATTTTTTAAACATAACGAATAATTAAACTTCAATAGCATCTGATTGCATTTGGTGCGAGTTTTTGACATCCATTTTGCTCCTAGATTTAAATTGCAACTGCATTTCTATATTGGTGGTTTTGTGCCCTGTGGAAAGCACCATGTACACTGGGGGCAATGCAGGACCTGGCTTGTGGATGGAGGATTTCTAAGTGTGCAAAGAAAACGCAGGTGGTTTCAGCGTTGCCTTTTGCTGTTGCTGCTTACAAATAAGCAAGCAGCATACCCTGCACCCTATTGAACTGAGGCTGAGAGGTTTGGGCTTGTTCAGCCTGGAGAAGAGAAGGCTCCTTAGGGGGAGATCTTAGAGCAGCTCCAGTGCCTAAAGGGGCTACAGGAAACCTGGAGAGGGGCTTGGGACAAGGGCCTGCAGGGACAGGCCAAGGGGAACGGCTTTAACCTGCCAGAGGGGAGACTGAGCTGAGCTCTCAGACAGAAGCTCTTCTGTGTGAGGGTGCTGAGGCGCTGGCCCAGGGTGCCCAGAGCAGCTGTGGCTGCCCCATCCCTGGCAGTGTTCAAGGCCAGGTTGGACACAGGGGCTTGGAACACCCTGCTCTGGTGGAAGGGGTCCCTGCCTGTGGCAGGGGTTGGAGCTGGGTGAGCTTTGAGGTCCCTTCCAACCCAAACCATTCCGTGGGATTCTGTGATAACTGGGGACAAAACTCACTGAACACTTGGGCTGTTGAGTATGGGCTGCTTACATGGAGATGCTGTCGCCTCCTCTGCTCTGCTGCACCAGCCTTTCAGAGGCAGCCTGAGACCCTGTGCTGTGGATGTGTGTGAAGCTGCAAGGCACTGGGCTGCTTCTGACAGATCTGCTTTCAGAAGAGATATGCACTGATTCCACAAAAAGGTGACAGCTCATCATTACCCAGTTGGGTCACATATGTTCCAGTGGTGAATGATGTTTGATCAAGTGAAGCCCAAGGTAAGACGTGAAGAAACACGTTGTAAAGCGTGCTTTGTTCATGCAAAAACATCGAGGTGGCTCCCTGGAATCTAATGCAAACATCTAATAGCTCTTATTTTATCCTCATCTTGTGAAATGCGCTAAGCTGAAGTGGAAGCAGCTGCCTCCTGCGCAGAGAAAGGGAGGCAGACCCTCCTCTTCATCCCCCCCAGCCCCTGCCTTCAATTAGCTGCTGTTTTGCCTCCGAGAGTGCTGCATTATGACCACTCCTACTGTCAGAGACATTAGTAGGTACGCAGCAGAGTAATGAATTTGTAAATAGAGAGAGGGGCTAACGAGTGTCCTCAGCTCAGGAATGCGGTGGGTATACATGCAGCCAGGTGTATGGGGGGAGGAAAAGGGGGGGGGGGAAGCATCTCCAGGCTGGATTGTATAATTAGGGCACATGGTGTAACTCTTTTGTTTTGCAGAAGCCAGCTTTATTAATTGATGTAGAAGGTTGCTGTGTGCTATTCATTGTTTGATTAAAATGCCTGTATAAATAATTAGGCCTCTTCTGTTTGTTTTATTTTTGCACCCAATTTACATTTTCATGCAGAATAAAAATGAATTAGCAAATGCATTTATTCTCCAAATCATTCTTTTTTAACCCGGAGCTGTTCTCCCCCGGTCTGCAGTAATGACATGACCTTTGTGCCGCGCTATTCCAGACCTCAGGAACTCCGTTCTCTTTGGAGAAGCCGTGGTCCTCCTCCCTCCTTTGTATGTGTGCTGCGGGTGGGCGGGCAGGCTTGGAATCCCTCTGGAAAACCAGTGTAAAGCTTGTGTGCATTGAGGCACTCCTGGAATCATGGGGTCCGCTCTGGATGTGGTGGTGTTTTGCTGGAGAGAGAAGGCTTCAGGCAGATGTGGATTTGCTGCTGTCTGCTTTCAGGGCTGTGTGAGCGGGTGAAAATGCTGTTGTTTTGTGCAGCAGGTGGAGAAACCGCTGTAGGTCTGGAACTGGGGTTGTAAGGGATCCCTTTGGAAGTGTTGGGAACTGTTTTTGTTACATCAGGCACTGCCTTTCTGTGTTGCTATATCAAACATCTGCCTACCTGCAGGACCTGTGGAGCAGTCTGTAAGTAGGAAATCTTTATCCTATGGTGAAATCACTTTGAGCTGTGTACCAGTAAAGTTGATTTCTGTGCGTCCTTTGCCTTTTCCTTGAGGGAACTACTGAGGGGCAGTGCAAAACTTGCTCATTGTTGTTCCCTCATTGCTCCCTGGGCTATGGTGGGAAGCTGTGATCTCCCGCTGCTCCTCTGGATCCAAGAAAACCAGAGGTGAGCATGGAGGGGGATGGCTCACACACACTTCCACATCCTCGTGGCAATGTTTGCAAAATGGCCTCAGAAGGGGAACGATCTTGGAGAGCTGAGATCTGATAACCAGCATTCTAAACCTTCATCTCCTATATCCGCCTGTTTGTAAAGACAAACATAGGAAGTGGAAAATCGATGTGCTCTTGGTTCATTAAGAGTGCTTACCATGGCTGTGTGTGGCCAAGGCATCACACCCAACATGATGTCTGCACAAAGAGCAGGAAATGAGGAGAACTTGGTTTTTTCCACTCATTTTTATCCCCCTCCATCTCTCCCTGGCCCACGTGAACTGTCCCACAGGGTAAGAAGAGGGTGTCAGAGGAGCTTTGCTTTGGCAGGACATGGCAGGTCCTCCCTCCTGGCAGGGCTTCCGGAAGGTTTTTCAGGCATGGATCGATTGTTGAGCACAGTTTAACAGCAGCTGCAACAACAATAAGAGAGAGCTTGCTCCATGCTGATCCCTGGGGAGAAGTGAAGAATTGTCACTGTAATAAGAGGCTCAGTTAGGAGTAAGTATCTCTCCCTGGGAAATGAAGAAGCAGGGGCTGCCTGGCTAAGGTAGAAACGCAAAGTGCTCCTGTTCATCTCTTAGCTCTCCAGCCAGGCTTTGGTGCATCCCACATTGTTACCTTCTCACTTTGTGCTGGTAATGGTGGCATCACTGTCGTTGCCCCAATACAAAGAAGATACCGGAACCAGAGCCTCCTGCTGTCTGTCCTGAGTTCTGCAGTGCTGGTGACACTGCTATGTCACTGAGCTACTCTGCAATCGTTCTGCTGTGATTTACACACCATTTGGTGCTGTGAGGGTTGATTTGTGGCCCAAGCAGTTGCTGGCTCAGTGCAGTGCATCTTTTGCCGACGTCTTTTTCTCACCTTTCCTCATCTTCACTTCTTCTCCTTATCCTCCTTGCCTCATCCACCCTTCTCTGGTTTATTTTGTCCTCTGGGCAGTGGGACATTGTCTGATGCTGCACTGGGAGAGGTGTGCTCATCCTTCTGGGGTGAGGGTAGATTTCAACCAAAACCTTGCCTTGTAGTTGGGGTTTGCTTGTATATAGAATCATAGAACAGTCAGGGTTGGAAAGGACCTTAAGATCACCCAGTTCCAACCTGGTTTGCTTGTATGTGCTGTAGAAATGTATTCACACAAAAATAGCAGAATTACAGAATGGTTTGGGTTGGAAAGGACCTTCAGATCATCCAGTTCCAACCCCCTGCCATTGGCAGGGACACCTTCCACTAGACCATGTTGCTCAGGCCCCATCCAACCTGGCCTTAAGCATTGCCTGGCGTGGAGAGACAGACTTGTAGAGTATTGGCTGAGCTCTAGGAGATACCGTAGTATTTTCTTCCTACTTTGCACCTAAAAACTTGGGTTCCTTCGCTTGAATTTACTCCTTGTGTACTGAGAAGTCCTTGAAGGAGGCTGTTAATGGGGTGTTAGTCCAGGTGTGAGCTGCAGGGAGCCGAAGTGCTCAATGAGGCTCAGGGCAATCGCTGGCCTCAGGCTGCAGCCCCAGCCAGGGTTTGGAACTGGTGTCACACTGCTGGGACAGACTGGCAAAGTTCGGACTGTTGTAACTATTGCTTAGTGTTGGCTGCTTTAATCTGTAGTATTATTCTAGTGAAGTTACATTTTGGAACAAAGTATTCTTTTCCCAACCTAAAGGCTGCATCCTCTATTTATTCCTCTTGCCTTCACTGCCAAACACAGAGTAGTCAATGGGTGGAATTTTCTGCAGGAAATCCAGACTTTTCACTGTTAAGAAGAGTTGAGAATACGGCATGAAGCCCATGCATGTGTCACTGAGCAAGTTGTAGTGCACACAGCCAAATCAGCATGATCCCACCCTCACTTTTCCTATCATTTACATAAAACCAGCCATAGGGACTCAACCCAACAGGCCATCTGTAGCAAAGTGCTTGAGAGGGGTGTGAATAAACTGTGCCCAGTGGGACCATTTTGCTGCATGTCTACTGCCTGGAAGGACTGGAATCCTGGACATCCGTGTCCAGCTCCGGATCCTGCTATTCTGCACTGTTTGGTAAATTCCTTAATGCCCATCCACAAAAGGAAGTGAGTTGAGCTTGTCTGATTTGGGGGTTGAGGTTTAAAGTTGTATAAAGTGTGTTTTGCCATAGTCATGCTCAAAAGTTTCTATAAATATGGTCTGTGGTATGTACCAGGTGCATGTCTGTTGTCATAAGTACGCATTCTTAGCATAAAATTGCACATAATGAAGCAAGTGTTAGGGTTTTCCTGTGTATCTTGCTCCTCACAAACTTCCCAAAGAAAGAACTTTGTTGGCAAGAACTTTCTTGTTTAGGCTCTCACTGAGACAGAGACCACCTGGGAAGTTTCAGTAGAATCCTGTCATTGCAAGTTGAATAGCAAGGAAACATGTATCTGTTTAAAAGAAAAAGGGTAATAGCTTTTGCAGGGGTTGAAGTCTGAAACTTCAAACTGCTCAAAGCATTATTTTCACTTCAGAATGCTTTTGGTTTGTGCTGTAAGCAATGAACAATCTGCTGTAGCACAGTGACGCTGTTGGTTTCAGGCCACGGGGCTGGGTATTCCCCCTTTTTTGACCGAATTACACTTTTCCTGCCTTTATATCTGAAATTATTATGATTTAGTATTGCAGAAAAAGAAGATGATGGAGGTTTACTGTGCTGGAGGTAGGGCATGAGTATTTTTGCTCTCAATGTAAGCTTCAGCACAGCTATGTGCATTTCAGCTTTTAATAAGCAACATCTTTATTTGCTCAGGCACATCATAATGAAGAAGTGTGCCTCATCTGTCATTGCTCTCATGACAGTAACTTGTCCATGTACACGACTAGCGAGGATTTCATTTGTTGCCTAATGCTTCCACCCTCTTTGTCATGTACATGGCTCTGGTTCTGCTGGTGAGGTGGGTGCCTGCAAACAAATATTTCCTGTGGTGTCCCGGGATAATGCAAATACTGGAGGAAGAAGTCCAGGGAATTGAACAATGTGTTCCAGTCCTCTGTTGCTTTTAGAAGCTTCTGCAGCTCTACCATTCATGGCTTTTCTCTGCTGTCTAATCCAATCTGTTTGTTCTGAAGAGGGCAAACCCCACTAGAAGTTCACATCCAGAGCTACGCAGTACAGCTTGGAGCCATCTCTAGCACATCGCCTGTCTAATGGATGGTGGATCTCTGGCCTGTGTGCTGGTGATGCAGCTCAGCAAGAAATAGTAGGGGTAGAGTTTGAGTTGGTTGGAAGGATGCTTGTTAATTTTATTCCTTGTCATTTCAGACAGGGTTCTGCAATAACCTTTATGATCTTTAGCCATGCATTCATGTGGGCTTCGCTGAGTTTCACACCATTGCTCTTCCACCATTACAGTGCAAGGCTTCTGTGCATCCCAATTGGAAATAAGTGTCGTTATTACACATTCTTTGACCTTGGCATGTTTGTAACCCTTGTGATTGTTAGAGGGGGAAAAGGAGGACTTCTGGGAATAATTGCCTTGTTTGTTCTCTATCTCTGAAGCATTGATACCTGCAGCTCTGTGCTGAGATAATTAAATCTTAGAACCACAGTTGCACTGAGAGAATCTCTCTGTTTCTGCAGGCAAGGTTTTATTTTGTCTGTAGGTATAAAAGTGCCTTTTCCATTGGCAGACTCTGCAGTGATTTCTGGAAAACAGCTCTGCTGAATGTCCAGCTGGAGCTGCTCAGCTTGGAGATAGGAGTTCTGTGAGAGAGATGCTCAAGTCACCCTTATAAATAATCATGTGGAAGCACGTGCAGAAGCGAGTAGTCAGGAATCAGGTGGTGCTTCTTGGTATCCATAGTGAAAACAGTTTTAGAAACCACTCCTCTCATAAACACTGCATTTTTGGGATAGCTGCTCTTGTATTCTCGATTGCCAAATGCATTGGCATGAAAGCAGCTTACCTCAAAAATTAATCCGTGCCTGCTGTCTTTTCCCAGTGGGATGACAAGTGCTGCTGTCAGCGAAGCTGGGGAAGCTCCATGAGAAATTTAGGGGAAAAAAAAAGAATAGTAAGAATTTGAAAAGAAAATGTTTGGGTATTTTGAAAACAATTGATCCCACGAACTGGCCTCTTCCCACAGCACCTTGTGTTCTGTGGGGTGTAAGAGGCTGCAGAGCCACAGCCCAGAGCTTTGTGATCCTCCTGCCATAGGCCAGATCATAGAGCCACAGACTGGTTTGGGTTGAAGGGACCTTGAAGCTCGTCCTGTTCCAACCCCCTGCCATGGGCAGGGACACCTTCCACTAGAGCAGGGTGCTCCAAGCCTCGTCCAACCTGGATTGCTCTGTCTGGAGAGCATCCTTGCATAGCTCCACTTCAGCTTTGGGTCTGGCTTCTCTTTTGTGGCTTTGCTGGCAATCTGCTTGAGTAGGAGAGTGGAGCTCGAGTCCTCTTCCTCCTATTTGAACTTCCACAAAGGTGGTTTCTTGTTTGTCTGTTAAGATTTGCCCCTAGTGTAAGAGCAGGTTTACATAGGAGCCAGAACATCCTTTTTAAAATGTGTTTTCTCTCCTCTCTCCCTTCCCTAAGGACGCAGTCGGATATTCTTTCAGTGTAATCGAAGTCATTTCAACATCTTGTTTTCTAGCACCTACAATTTGTACAGAGAAGCTTGGTTGTGCTGTGAAGAATATATAGAAAAAATAAAAGCAGAAAGAGCCTTGTTAGCAGCTGGGATAGACTTGTACTTGCTGTCAGGATGTAGACCGTGCTTGCATGGAGGCACAAGCCTGTCTGAGGGTGAGAAGCCAGCCTCGGGAGACAAGGGCTTGCTGGTTTACATGGTGTCATCCGCAGCCTGAATGTGGAAAGCAGGTACCTTCCACAGTGAGACCCAGACAAGTAGGGGAGCTTCATCAAGGAATGCCTGTTGCTTTGTGGGTGCCCGTGATGAAGGTGCAACAGAGAACCCAAATCTGGTCACAGAAACCCACTGCAAACCCTTCCCTTAACAGAAAAAGGATCTTGTAGTATCCTGAAATCATGCTGGCAAGAAGCACGTTTATAATATGTAATGGTGAGATACCTTTTTCTGCTCCGTGATGGCTCGGGTATAACCTTTGTGGCAGGACATCGTTGTGTGGAAGTGAAGCTTTAGACAGGGAGGCTGTCCAGAGAGACCTTCTGAAGTGTGGCTGGACATGCTGCAGAGGTTTGCTTTCCTGCAGACTGCTGAAATCCCATCTGGTGAAGATACCTGTAACAAATCCAGAGGTCTGAAGTGCTCAGCTCTTCCAAATGAGCCCAGCTGAAAGAACCTGGACTGCAGGGCTGGAGGAGAAGTCAGGGAGCTGCAGGGCTAATTGCATCTCTTGGCTGCAGAGATTGATGCCGTTTAACCAGGCTCATCTAACCTGCAAACTCCTTACACTCAGGATAGCAACCTCTTAAGTGTGATCATCTCATGTGGTGTTACCTTCCCAGCATAGGTAATACACATCTCTTCTCAGCATTAAACTCACATTAGCCGAAGGATTAATGGAGGAATATTCCCTCTGAAGGCTCCCGGGGTTTTCCTGCCGACCACAACACTTATTTCTTGCTGGCACTGTCTTTACGTTGGGTGATGCTGTAGTAGAATTTCCATGGTTTTAGCTGTAAATTAGCACACAGTATCATAGTATAGCTACCAAAATCCTGTTCTTTTTCATAAGGACTTTCATCCTTGTTGTACAGGTCTGTCCTAGGCATATTGAGTTTTACAACAATATTCTTTGCAGGCTGTGTTATGGGGCAGTCTTCCAGACAGGCGTGCTGCAGTGAGCAGCATGGTAGGGTTTGCAGTTGACCATTCTGTATCTGGTACTAAACGCTTTCCTTTGGGAAGCTCTTCACAGCTTCACATCCATGGTGATTGACAGATCTGTGCCTGCTTTATTGCAACTTCGGGGCTGTGTTTTCCAGAGGAGAACACTGTTCCCCTTAAATTTGAAGGTGTGAAACATGCTGCTTGGCTCAGGCTTGCTGTAAATCTGGCCTCTGTGAGCAGCAAACATCGACATTTTCACATTGTAAAAGCTTGTCATCCCTCCTTCTAGTGTTCTGGGGAGGGAAGAATTGATGAGAAAGTTCATGTCCTTGTGAGCTACCAGAGGGACTGCAGCATTTGAGCTGCTGAAGGTGGACACTGGGATATTGCGGTGCTGCATGGCTGGGAGGAATCCTATACATAAAAAGACAATTCCATGGAAAACTGTAAAAGCACCTAAAATGTATTTGATCCTATTCCTCTGCCTGACTACATAGGATATCAGGAGCTGGAGGCACTCATTGCCAGGTTTTCAGTCAGATGCTAGAAGGAAGCCATGGTGTTTGCTGAAGGACGTTCAAACCTCCCTTTGTCATGGTAATGAGGCAGTGCTTGGGCTGCATACACTGCCAGCCACTGCAGTGCTCTCCTCTGGTGCTCATTCCAACTGTTTGGAGAAAGCAAGAGGGAGGCAGGCCATGAACGTGCAGTTGACCCAGTCTGAAGCACATCAATAAGCTATAAACACTGCTTTGTGCCGAGAGCCAGGAGAGAGCCATTAGATGACCTGTCCTGCAGATTTTTCTTCTTTCACAGATTAACCTTTTGTTGAAGTTCTTGGGAATACAAGAAGGGAAATAGTTTGGTGAGAAATAAAGGGGTGGTTTCTAGTGGGGAGTCACGGGCTCCCCATCATGGTTTAGCTCAGTCTAGGATGCTGGTTCTCAGCTTGCAGGTTGGATGAGGATGTTGCATCTGCCAGCCTTTAGGAAGTAGAAATACATCTCATGTTATCACTGCTCCTGAGTGCAGAAACCCATAGCATGGGCAGCCTGGCACTGCAAGTTGCTGTGGAGCACTGAGGGGGGATTACAGGATTATTTCTTGGTGTGGGTCTTCCTCTCAAGTTGGGGTTTTTGTTTCTATTTTGTGGTTTTTCCCTATTCAGTGCTCTGAAAGAAAATCCCATGGTTTAGCCCTTCAGATAACAACTTGCAACAGGGGGTACAGCTACCAAGTGTCTGTCTGTCTATAATGACAGCAGTCATTAACAGATGCTGCGGGCTTGCATCTGGCTTAATGTAATTTTTTAATTATCTTCCTTTAATATAACCTTGACTTAGGTTATTTGGTATATTCTGTGGGAAGTGGAAGAGGAACAGTGTGTTGGTATTGAATGTTTCCTGATACAAGGCTTAATCTGACCTGGCAGGATCTCCTTGGGCAAAGTCTGATTGACTTGAAGATACACTCTGCCTGAGAAAGGTTTGTGGCCCTGGCAGGTTGGTGCAGGAACAGTTGAGGTTACTTAAAGCTGCATCAGTTTGACACTGTGATATGGCTGAAGTGCGTCAACTTCCATTACCTCCTCATGCACGTGGTTTAACATCTTTTTTTCTCATTTTGACTGCCTTTGTGGTGTTCATCACCATTAGAGACCCACTGCAGTTTTGGGAGATAAAATGAGGACAGGATTGAGCCACAGAATCCTGGACTCCTTTGAGTTGGAAGGAGCCTTAAAGCTCATCCAGCTCCAACCCCCTGCCACGAGCGTGGACACCTTCCACTAGAGCAGGGTGCTCCAAGACCCTGTGTCCAACACTGTCAGGGATGGGGCAACCACAGCTTCTCTGGGCACCCTGTGCCAGGGCCTCAGCACCTTCATGGTGAAGAACTTAGTTTTGATCTGATCTGGGGGAGCCATGCATGTACACTTTTCCTTTTCTTGGTCCAGATACTTACAAGGTACTCACATGAAAGTCCGCAAGTGGGTTTTATGTCAGTATATAAAATCAGAGGAGAAGCAGATGCTGGAGATCAGAAACAGAAGTTCCCAGCCCCTCTCTTGGTTGGTGTGGGGTTAACCGAGCTGATAAAGAACATGTCCAGCCTGGCTGGTTCCCTTGCATGTTTACTGCATCCCTCGAGATTCACTGTGCATCCTAATAGGGCAAGAAGATTTTCATCTTAAGTTTTCTTTTTTAGTAACTTTATCACATTTTTCCTCCTAATAGCCCCCCATGCTGGTTTTTCTGCTTGATGTTTATACCTTTCAAACACATACAGATATATATCTTGTCCCACTAAGCTGTGCTCTTGCTTAGAGGTGGACATATTCAAATCTTTTGATCTTTCCTTCGAAGTCTCTCCCTTCAAACCCTCAAACATTTTTGTTGTTTTCTTTGTACTCCGTTCAATTTGTCAGTGTCTTTCTGGTAATGAGGTGTCCAGAAGTGAATACATTATTCCATTTATGGATTAATTACATCTGTAGAGAGAAGAGACTGTAACATCCTGCTATGTGATACGTGTTTCTGTGTTTTCTGCCTCTGAAGCTAAGCTGTCTTTTTAGCTGCCACATCCTCTTCCAATTTCATCTCAAGCTGCTTGCCCTCTGCCTTTCCAGGACCCAGTTTGAATGGATGCATTCCCAACTTCTCCTTCTCAGAGCATGGCTGTGTTCTGGCAATAGATGTCTTCAGTATTCTATTTCTTCTTATGATTTTTCCATCTTCTTTCGGATCCAGCAGGGTTGAGAGGGCCTCCTGAAGAGGATGGGGAAATGTCTTCTCTGAATGATGTTGACAAGGTGGTCCTGGGAGAGGATAGGCACCTTTCTTAATTTAAGGTGTCCCAATCAATCAAAGCAATGCTTTTTCTGTATGTATTCATTTTTCCTGTCAAGTCCTGCCATGCGTTTCAGTGCATAGTAGGTGAGATGTAATAAACCGTATTCTTTCCTCTTCCAGACTGCTCACAAAGCTGTTCAGCTTAAACCTACCACAGATCCTTGTGATACCTTGGCAGCTTCCTCCAACTCCTTTGTTTTCAGTTGGCCTTCAGTCTTGCAGGTGCTAAATCCTAATCCCTTCTAAAGCAGGGAGAAGGGAGGCAGCTCAGATTTTCACAGGGCTGTTGCTTTTAATTTCAGGATTGACTCTGGAAAATGCTACTGTAATCCACGAGGCATTTCCTTTCTTCTTTCCATTAAGTAAATAATTTGTGCTAACAAACCAACTGTGCGTAACAAGAGGTGTTCTCTGCAGATCTGTACTTCTTGCAGCTTGACAAGCTGCTGTCTGCACCCAGATACTTGCTTCTTCATGGCTTTTTCCATCCTTTTGCAAGGAATGGCAGCTAATTGCATCCATCCGTTTAAGTCATTTCCAGAATTAGGTATCAGACTTCAGGATTGAAGGAATTTGCTAAATTTCCCTTTTAAAAACTAATTCCTCACAAATAACAACACTCGATTCCTTTGGTTAATTGCACAGATTGAGCGATTTGGCACATGTCTGCATTTTCCAGATACTCCCTTTTTCTCTCCTTCAGTGGCAGCTATTTTTATAAGCTCGCCATCGCTCACTGATAGCGCAGGCATCTTTCCTTAATTTACTTTTGAAGACAAATTTAATAAAGGAATTCCCCTTCTTTGCCATATTTGAATCATTCTTTTTATCTTTTATTAATTCCCCGACTTCTTCTAAGCCAGGTCCATTTGTATGTTTATAAAGAAGCCCTCTCTCATTCCTTAATCCTTTTGTCTAGCATTAACTCATACTGTATTTTATTGTTAACATTTAATTGACTCTGTAGGAATTAAATGTCCATGTGGTAGTTGCTTGTTTGTTCTCCTCCTTGTTCACAGTAACATTCTTCTTAGTACTACAGCTGTTATGAAGACATACTGAGTGCTTAAACGCTTAGTGGTTGGGGGGGTGGGGTGGGTGGCTCTGCTTGTTTTGGGGTTGGTTTTGCTTTGTTCTGTGTTCGGTTTAGCAATGTTGCCAACTCAGGTTTTCAGTACAGGTGGAATTTATGGAATTTGCTTCATTGCCTTTATGGATTTTGGAGGTGCCTGATCTGGGAAAGACACTGAGAAAGTCTTACAGAAATGGAGCTGAAGTTTCCTCCATGGCTTTAAATGACAAAGGAAGCAAGTAGCCTCATTTACCTCAACTGACATGGTTTGTGGCCAATGCTCCTCAATTTTAGTAAGCCCATGATGAAAAGATAAGATCCCATTGAACTCTCAACAGCCGTAATGCAGAATTACATCCTGAATGAATACAGGCTACCTTCGAACTGTCTTTTGTCACTTAAAATCCTCTGCAATGGGTTGGCCTGGCCATTTAGTTTTTGTACTTCTCAATATTCTTCAATCCACCTTTGGATTTGCAGTAAAAGGCTACAGCCTCTTGCAGTTGATTTTTCAGTGCTGATAACTCTACACAATAATTTAGTCAACCTGAACTTCCCTGTTGAATTTAAGCTTATTGGCATTATAATTAAGTGTGACATGTAACACCACCCCTCCAACTTTCACTCCCAAATCTATTAATGTGTAATGATGAAAAGTACGCTCTATGCATAATATTGTTTGGGAGTTATAGATCTTACATCCTTGTTGTCTGCGAGTAAAAGAGTATTAATGCATTAACTCATGCTGGCTGAAGTTTGCTGGCAACTGAGAGTGATCTGGAGAATTTGGTTATGGCGAGAACTTATCTTAGTGTAAAGCAGGAAGTTAGGGGTGTGTTTTATTAAACCTTGAGCTCAAGTATTTCAGTTTAGAGCCTTTTCACTGTGCTCTCTAATGTGCTAATTATAAACCCCTGGACTGCATTACATCACAGCCCATAGTATTTATAGGACTGCAGCTTCTTTGGCTCAACTTTGGTTTCCATCAACCTAGAAACTTGGATGAAGGCCACAAAGTCTGATGAAGGCCGTTAATGGTGAAACCATCACCCCCCCCCCACCATCAAAAACCTCTGTTGTGATTTATTACCAAGGCCGTAAGCCATTACATCACTGGCATGTAGTTAGGTTTCATTCTCCTCCTGTACTTAGTGAAACTCCGGAATGAATGCCCATGAGGAATTAAGCTGTAAAGACTCGAGTGGAGGAAGTGCGTTAAAAGCAATTAGCAGAAATTTAACAAAGTAGATGAAAATCAAATCTCGGTGCTCTCGGAATATCCAACCCGGCGCTCCCGGTGGTGGTGTTTCCAGGAGGAACGTGTGTGCTGCCGGCAGCACTCGGGGCTTTAGCCTGGCTCCTGCATGTTCGGGGCCAGCAGGAGCCAACATTTACACAGCCAAGAGTGGTTTTGTTGGGTTTGGGGTTTTTCTTATGTTACTGTCATGACTGTGTTCGATGGAGATGTCAGTTCCTGACTGTCTTTGGTTTGGGGCTTTTTCCTGATGAAAGGCAAAAGGGAGCAGATTTTAGATCAGAAGAGGAGAAAGCATGAGTAAATGGGTGCTTGGAGACACACCAAGCGCAGGCATTTAGGGGAAAACCTATTTCACTTCATTCTACAAACAAAATGGAAGCATTAACAAAAGCAGTGTCTGATCCACTGAGGATTGGGGTGATGGACTTAATGCTTTTCAGAGTAACCATTTAGAGTGTGCCCCACTCCTGGTGTAGAAGTGAAGTATTGCTCCAGCTTTGGCAGCCTCTGAAAGGCAGTGAGGTGGAGGAGGCTCTGGTTATTTCTTCTAACAGCACTATGCTATAACCCATCCTTTGTTACCAGCAGAGACAGAACTGGAGCACTCTTTGAAAGGGAACTGAGAATGAAAAGGACCAAGATGCATCCAAATGCTTTGTCTCCGCTGAGTTTGGTGTGTTGATGCTTGACTGGTCCCATGCAGGAGGATGCAGCGCAGATGTGCATTGGGCATGCTCTGCAAACCCAGAGGAGCCCTAGGGAAAGGGTGGCTGAGAAGCAGAGCCTGCCAGATGAGCAGGGATCTGCTCCGTGTGGGTCCTCTCCCATTGGTAGATGCCAAGTGTCTCTGTGTCCAACAGAGCCAGTGGCAGCCAGCTCCAAGACTAAAAGGCCAAAGCCCATCAGTGACAGCGGTAACATGTAAGAAGGGATAAGAACTGCTGCACAACATCGGGCAGGAAAGGATGAGAATGTGTGAGAGGAACAGGCCTGCAGACCCCAAGGTCAGTGCAGAAGGAAGGGAGGAGGTGCTCCAGGTGCCGGAGCAAAGGTTCCCATGCAGATCATGGTGAGGCAGGCTGTGCCCATGCAGCCAATGGAGGTCCATGATAGAGCTGTTTTAAGAGTTGGGTTTATTTCTCATCACCTTACTCTGGTTTGATTGGTAACAAATGAAGCTGATTTCCCCAGGTTGAGTCTGTTTTGTCCATGACAGTGATTGCTGAGTGAGCTCCCTGTCCTTATCTTGACCCAGGAGCCTTCCATTATATTTTCTCTCCCCTGTCCAGCTGAGGAGGGCACTGATGGAGCAGCTGAGTGGGTACCTGGGTTCCAGCCAAGGCCCTCCACCACCCCGTGCCAGCGTTCCTTGCTCTCCCTGCAAACTTTAGAGCTGAGAAATCATTTTCCAATTGATTCAAGATTTTCTTTGCTGAGAAACGATTTTCCAAACAGGCATCAAGATTCCCAGCCTGGCTGGGGGCTGCATCCTCTCCAAAACCTCCTGTATTATGGGTATTGTGAGTTTAATGTAAAGGTGTCAGGTATCTCTGAAGAGAAATTAAGAGAGCATCAAAGGTAAAAACTAAACAAAAGGGCAGACACAAAAAAGCTGTAAATGAGGTGGAAATTGCAGGCAAATAGACAATAGAGGAAAGTTTAAGTAGCAATTTGTTCTCTTTTGCACAAGGAAATGCACTTCATTGTGAAAAACCCCCTATCTTTCAGGAAACTGCACTCCTAAATGCAGAACTAAGGATACCATGAAAGCTCCAAGCTGGTTATTGTGCAGCCTCTCCAGAGGGGTGGGAAAAGGAAAGTGAGCATAGATTGACAGGGTTAATACGGTCTTCGTAAATGTTTTATTTAAATATTCATTTTCCTCATTTGCATAATGTTTTTGCATCAGGCTGTGTCTCAGTACAGCACCTTTCTCCTGGGTCCTCATCCGTGAGCAGCAATGGGCCGGGATCTCTGGGTTGTCCTGGGTCTGTGGCAACCAGAAGGGATCCTTCCTGCGGTGAGCTGAGGAAGCTGTAGAGTTCTCAGTGGAAGATCATGTTCTCCTTGACATAATAGCCCACTATTTCTCTTATAGCTTCATTTGAGATAAAAGCAATAGGACTAACAACTCGCGAGCTGAGAGCTTGAAGGTTCTTGATGATGATGATAGAGTCAGAAAGAGAGAGATGCACGTTGAGGCAGCATTTCCAAAGCATTTCTGACAGTTTTTCAGGGAATAAAGGAGACTTGGTTTTGCTGTCTGTGCCAGTGTGACCATGTAAGTACTATTCCAGTTATTAAGTTCTGGAGTTGGACTGGAAACCGCAGCTGGAACCGAAGCAATTCCTCTGTCCCCTGGTGACGTGGCCACTGTCTTTATGACTGCTCAAAGCACCATGAAGTAACTCAGCACCAAGAGAAATTCACCTAAATAGGTGATGGTCCAAGTGTGGCTACAGTGGTTGTTTTTCATGCTGGATTAGAAGAAATGCCCATCAAAACTGCAGCTGTGCAGGATGTTATTAAGAGGTGTTTGTATCTGGCTCACATGCTGGTGGGGGAGGGAGGAACAATTTCTTCCTTCCTTTTTCTCCTTCTTAATCCCTACCTATGTTACACCAGGACAGGTTCTGTGCTCCTGAGGATGGGCTCTGGTGACACATCCCTGCGCACAGGCAGAGCTGTAGGGCTGTCTTTATGGCATGCAGAGGTTTTCTTCCCGGGGTGCCCAAGCCAGCAGAGCCACCACCATGGTGCTGGGACATGGTGCTTTGGCCGGCTGAGGACTGGTTTAGTTTGTAAGGGACCTTAAAGCTCATCTAGTTCCAATCCCCTGATGTGGGCAGGGACTCCTTCCGCTAGATCAGAAGGAGGGGAAGGAAGGATTTTTCCACATGGGTTGGGAGGATTCAAAGCCAGCAGTGCCTGATGACAGAAGAAGTTCACCACGTTGTTTCAGGCATCTTGGAGTCCTTGTCTCAGATCAGGGATGTTGGAACTAGATGATCACAAGGTCCTAATCCTAAGGCCCAGCCCTAATCATTCTATGATCCGGGCACAGCCAAGGCCTTTCCAGTTTTTGCATCCTGTGGGCATGATGTGGATCTGACAGTTCCTCCCCACCAATGCCCTTGTGCACCATTCTTGATATGAATTTCTTTAATCTCGCGCTTCTCAATGGGAAATTTGTGACTATTTGCTCTTCATTGCTCCCAGCTCTAAAAAAATTCATTGGGATAATGTCAGTGACATGAGGGTTTCCTCTCAACCTCCTATTTCCATGGCTCCAAGCCTTCCTAAATGGGTCCTGGGACAAGTCCTCATCTTTCCATGGGGATTTTGTAGGATGTCGATAGACTCAAAGCGTTTCTGTGTAGTAGCACAGAGATCTTGATTTAGGTGAGAAGTAAGTAGCATAAACAAGGCTGACTTCTGCATTAAAAGGTAAGCCAGGGAAAATGCTGATATCCTCCTGCTAAAAGCAAACAGAATTAGAAGAAAATAAATCCAGACTCCATCTCATTTGTGTAAATGCATGAACTTGAATCCACAGGTTCCTAGTATGCCTGTGCAAAGCTTCACGTGTTCTTTAAAGCTCAGATTGCTTTTTCATATGCGAATTAGTGATACGATTTTGTGCTGCATGAAAGAAATGATGTTTAAAAGACCTGATGAGTCCTGGGTTGTCTGCATCCCATAATGTCTCCAGCCTGCATGGTAGGCGTCAGGCCCTTGAGTGTGTCTGCATTTTAATTCAAAAGATGCTGTAACCATCAAAGATACTTCCTATAAATGCTTCTGAATGTGTGGGGTTTTTTTCTTCTCTGCTATATGTGCATATCCAGGGTATTAAAGGGAATGTGTTTTCCTTGAAGGAGGCAGTTTGTGTGTTGGACTTCTTAGGACATCTGCAGCACCCATTTCTTTTATCTCAATTTATCTCATTTTACTTATTTGTGGTTGGTTGTGGTTTTGTTTCAAATGAAGTTTAATGCTAAAAGCAATTTCTGGAAGTGGAATAATGCAAAGCTGAATCCGAAATGATGATAAATACATCCAGGAGGAGGGATCCCATGGTGGTTTTGCCATGAACAACCCTTTCATGCCGAGTAGGTCAGCTGGAGGATGCGCCTGAGAAGCTGTGGCTAACCCAGACGTTGCCTTTCTTCTTCTCTAGCTGAAAATCCCATCTTGTTATTGACGTGAGGATAAAGAGCAGATGCATACAGTAAAATACAGCTTATTAAACTGTGGTTTTGCTTGGTTAATTACTTTCTCTGCACTAATAGAGGATCAGGGCTGCGACTGTTGCTTTCAGAATTCGGCAGGTTCTTTTGCTGCTGCTGTAGAAGTGAGTCAGTACAGTTCCTGCTTTGATTTACAAAATTGGATTTTAATCTCTTTGAAACCATTATGCTAAATCAATTTTTAACATAGCAGAGCATGGAGGTACAAAGCCCCTCTTGTTCTCCAGTTGCTAACTCTTTGGATGAGTGAGCACCATATAAACAAGACTTAAACGGCATCTATGCGGAAGAGCTTTGCTGGTATGGAAATACAGTTTTGTTCTATTATGACGATTAGTTCCTGTGGTGTGGACAAAGAAAACAGAGGTAAAACTGCTACTAAGCAAATCATCCTTTGGGAATGCAGCAAGTGGGAGAGGTGCAGCTCAAAGCAATGACCATGTGGTGTTAGTGGCTCCTGTGGCAGCTGGGCAGGATGTGATGGGACTCCACTGTGGAATTTGGGTTTATACCCACCCCCACCCCCCCCACCCCCACCCCACCTCCTTAGCCCAGCTCCAGAGCTGTCAAGGCATCAGATGAATCACCCCTATGATGTTTAGGATTTCTGGCAATAGTAGCAATTGGGCAATCATCCAAATCCAGCAACAGCGCTGATAGTAATGAATGGGAAGCTCATATGATTTCATATGGAAAGCAGGGCAGGAAGAGTTTTAAGATGACTCTGTATGCACACATGCTTGCATTTGTCCTTTATCCAACTCTTCCTTTCCAAAATCCATCCTGTCCTGCTGTCTAGCTTGTAAATCAGTCTTAGTGCAGACTGGGAGGGGACAAATCCCTTTTGCAATAGTATATGTAGATGCAACCTGCAGCATTGCAGACTGCTCAAAACCTCTGTAAATTCCAGGGGTTTTAGATCTATCCTTCCTGCCTAGTTTTGAGATGCCGGCTGCACAACCTGCTTGCAATCCTTGTGGAGTAACTTCTGCCCCAAACTCTTCAGGGAAGAAAACCTGGAATTAGATCCTTTGTAGGCTTTATGACTTTAATTCAAGCTTGGAGCATGACACCTCTCAGTGAGACTTTTTATCAGCCATGTCACTGAGCCTGACCCCAGCACTGGTTTTCCTCTTTTCTGGAAATAACATGGAAGATTGTGCTCTGGTTTACTCCGCAAGTGAAGAGAGGCACATGGCTGATTATACTTGGCCAAATTCACTTTTGTAGAACCCAAAAATAAGCATAAAACTCAATTGTGAAACAGCTAGAGTTATATAGGAAGATGGAAGGTGTCCCTGCCCATGGATGGAGGGGTTGACACTAGATGATCTTTAAGGTCCCTTCCAACCCAAACCATTCTGTGATTCTCTGAAGAGAAGATAGATTTTGTTATTCCCTTAAAATCTTCTTTAGGAAAAAAAAGAAGGAAAAGTCAGCTGCAAGATTTGGGCACTTTGCTACATAAGAAGTCTCATTGCCTAAAAGCGGAGGATATTAGTGAAACGGTGATCCAGAAATGAAGTCATTGTGTTCTTTGGCTGTGTGGGTTAAATCTGTGGAAGGCCCACATTACTCTCAGGCTTTACAGTGTCAGTGCATGGAGCCTCTTGACTTACAGCACTATGCTCTGCATTGGTTAAGAGCAGAGAGCATAAGCAAGTAAAGCTTCCCTTCTTTTCTGCCTTGCCAGTGTATTAAAAGGGACATTGCATTCAGTTTCTCTTTGTTAACCCAGGCAGGACCATCATCTTGGGGGAGCTTGTGGTGCATGCAGGGTAGGTAAGAAGAAGCGGCATGATTTGAGGGGCTGGGGAAAGGACAGGGAAGGCTCATGTCAGATGTCAGCATTGAAAACAAGACTGAAGACTTTATTTTTCTGGTGGTGAGGCTGCCAGTCTGTTTATGGTGTAGTGTGAAAGGTGTAAAACAAGTGCAAGAGTATAAAACTGAGAGTATAGTCTTGACTCATGGAAACATAACACTTGTTTTCTCATAACGTCATTGAGCTGTTGAGTAGTGTCTGCAGAAGATGGTCTCTTCCATAGTGTTGAGCATCCACTTTCAAGAATTTAGGCCAGTTGGAAAAGACTTTTCTGCCTTTGGGACAAGGCACCAGTGGTCACAACTGTGCTCCCAATGACCAGGCTGATGACAGGAGAGCTGGCTTGGACTATCCATGTGTGATTCGGTGGTGCTGTTCCCAGAATACATGGCTTGCCTCCTGGAACACTGCTAGAATTCTTTCCCTTTAGCTCAGGCTTAAACTGGGTCCTGCCAACTCTTCCATATTTGGCTAAGGATGTATCTATGTATCTACATGGGCAGTGCAGATGTGATGTGCTGAGCAGCATGGGGATGTTATCTTGGAGAGATCATAGAATCACAGAATAGTTGGGGTTGGAAAGGACCTTAAGATCATCCAGTTCAACCCCCTGCCATGAGCAGGGACACCTCACACTAAACCATGGCACCCAAGGCTTTGTCAAACCTGGCCTTGAACACTGCCAAGGATGGAGCCTCCCTGGGCATCGCATTCCAGTGCCTCACCACCCTCACAGCAAAGAATTTCTTCCTTATATTCAATCTAAACCTCCCCTGTTT
>NDXB01008038.1:0-11595 GCA_002631895.1 Agapornis roseicollis
AAAAGCGTGTGTTAAAAGCCATATTGATTATCTTAATCCAGTCTCCCATAGCAATATTGTTAAGCAGTATGACTCCTCTTTGTCTGTAGTTTGCCTGGCAGGAGAGGAACAAAGACATTGATCTGCTATTAACTAAATATACTGGAGAATACTTTGTACTAACCATTTGAATAGGAAATGGAAGAAAGTAACATTTGCTACCATGCTTCATGATATCACCATAGTAACTGAGAGTTCCATCTAAATACTGTGCTTTTGTGCTTGTATTTTCACACAGAAGACAGGCATTATCTATTGGTCTTTAAATGAGAAAAGTGATCATTAGTTTTGCACTTTGTAAAGTCCCATTAACGAATGCATATTTCCAAAATGATGTGCACCAAACAAGGAACATAATAATTTTAAATTAAAGAAAATTACGACTCATTACACTGTAAAAAATGGTTTATTTAAATCCATATTTCCAAAACCAATATTAGATAGCTTTTAAAACCTAACTAAAAAAAAATGGCTAGGTAGCTCAGCGACCTTGACTGGAATGCTGAAGCACATGTCTAGTTATGTCCACTAGGTTGGTGGTAAAAGGAAACTGTTTCAAGCTCACCATTTGATTGCACTAATAAAATACACCTGTGATCTTTAGGAAGCTGTAGATGTTCAGGTATTACGAAATTTATTTCTAATGGCAATGAGCTGGCTGTTATAATAATAGCGATTGGAAGTTCCCATAAAGATAATAATATATGCAACCAAGAGTCCTTGAACAAGTCTCTTTTTGATGGACCAATCTAAAGATGTATGTGTACTGTGGTTTCTGTGTTATGTCTCCAGCATCACAGTGAAGCCTGCTGTTAACTAATTTCAATATCTTTCATATTCTAAACCCTATTAAACTTGTAAAACACAACTTGCTTGTGGTTGCGATTCACACAGTCACAGTGGCTTAAGTAATTAATATTGATAATAAAACTGACAGTAAACTTTGATGGCAACAATTCTTGTAAATTAAGTAAGGGTAATATTTTTCTCCATCCTACCCAGGTCCAGAAAACCATACTGTGAGAGAACTAAGGCCTTCAATCACATTTCCCTCCTTTTGAAAACACTATAATACAAGAAGCTCTTGCAGGCTTGCTTGCACGTTGGATACTGAACTCGACTTTGCTAGACATGCAGTGGTTTTTTGGAAACAAAGAAAGGGGTAACCTCAAGGTATCCATAAGTTGTTCCTCAGTGGAGAGGAAAGTAATATGGAGTGGCTGTTCTGAGTCAGTCTTAATTAAGTAAAAAGTAAATAACTGTCCCTACTTCAGAGAGAATTCTGTCTTTCCCAAGCAAAGAGAAATTCCATCACAGTAATCCAGTTCTTGATGCATAAAGGTAGAGGGATTAGATACACCACACCAATCATGAAACAGTAATGGTCTCTGTGATGATCACTGAACTACTAGAGCTGATACAAATCAGCAGCAACTTAAATATTGGCAGAGAAAGGGTCAGCCTGTCACAGCTAAAGTACTAAAATTCTTGATGTATACATTTGAAAGTAATTTTAAAAGGTTACACAATGTTCCTGTATGGGGTTTTTTTTCAGTATATGAATCTTCATTAGTGAAGACAGGCCTTCCTCATAGAGGGAAAACTCCTACCTTCAAACCTGGGCTGATGGAACTCGTCTAGCCTTGTATGGTCTTCCATCGAAGAGAAAGACACTCTTACAAAACCTACAACCTGAGGACCTTGCTGTCACCATCCAAGCTCGCTAGGCCCTGGCAGATAAACCTCAGGTGTAAACAGTGGGGCCAGTGCTGCACAAGCTGAGCCTCACCTAACAAACCCACAGTGCGGGCTGGCAGGGCTCACTGTCACTTGTCTGTATGGACAGGCAAGGGTCGGAACAGCAGGTGACAAGGTGCATGGGAAGCTGCAGATCCAACCTTGCATGCGGGCAGACCAGTGCATGGGTAGCTTGAGATTGCTCAGGAGATGACAGTCCTGATTGGGCACTTCCTGAGTGCCTAAGCACCCTTTTCCAACCAGATTTGCATACCACATGCCCTTGGTCATCATGCTTGTAGTAAGAATGGTTAAAGCCCTTCCCAAATCTTTGCTCGCTAAGCCAAGCCATTGTTTCATTAAATCCATGGGGGATAATTAACCACTCAAACAAAGCACAGCTTTTTATAATGAAATGTATGCAATTGTATTCTATTGCTTGATTTGATATCTGACATGAAGCACATTTAAAAAAATTCTATCAAATGCAGCTAGCATATATAGACAGATGTTGCTGTAACTGTAACAGATTGCAGTAAATCTAATAGATTAGCATAAAAAATATAAGAGCAAGTAGGTAATAACATTTAACAACCTCTAACAGCTGACTCCTTTAGGTTAAAATCTTTGGAAATATTACTATTTCTAGTACTGTTGAGTATTATGTGCAGCCACATATATGTGCCTTTAGAAGTCTTTAATAGCACAACAATGCACCATGGAATAGTAATGAAAACCTTATGTCATTTCAAAAAAAGATATGGATAATATTCATTCATTATTGGTCAAACTTTTCTGGATATTAGAGAAGTGAGTTAACTGTAAGTGTTTGTTTCAAAACCAGATTTCACACTGGAAATAAGAAAAGACATTTGCCTTCCAGGTACTTACTGATTCCATTAGACATGATGGATTTTTTGTATTATAGAGATTCTTAGAAGATGAAAAATACTGATTGCTTCCCTTCTCTAATATAGCAATAGTTCATGTCTTAGAACTAGTTTTATTGTCAAAGTGAATAATATTTTAATATGTTTAGAGATGGCCTCATTCTTCTTGATGGAAAAATGAAATGACTTTTGATATTAGGGTGTTTTGTTATCTGTTCCTTGACTAGCATCAATATCACATAATTTTGATAATGTGCTAATCAGGTGTGATTTCTTGAAACAAAATGCAAGTGAACAAATGTCCTTAATGCATTGCAGTTTGGGGTCCTTGCCTGTAAATTGTGACTATGTGTTAGAGCAAAAGCATTTTGTGTTTCCTCTAGAGCAAATACTAAACTAAATAAAAAATGTATGTATCAGAATGCTCTGTAGAACAGGTTTTTAATTTGTTCTTTAGCACTGAAATATTTAATACCTTATCATACAACAATACATTTACTTTCTATGGCCAAGCACACTGGACAATAGTAGTATCTAGGGAAAATTCCTGAATGGAAGTGCTGCTGGCTTTAAAGTTAAGTCATTAAGTCATCCCTCTAAGTAGCTGATAAGTTTGTTGAACATTGTAATTAAAATAGCTTAATATTCAATGATTTGTTTAATTCACATGCAGAAATGCAACATTTCTTTTCCTCATTTTTTCCTCTTTTCTTGATATTAATTATCACTGGTGCTAACTGCTCTGATTGCTCTCAGTAAAATTCTTACAGTCTGTGTTGCCTGTTTTTTTATCATGACGTTTAAGATTAAAACAATGTTTAGAAGACATTCTGGGAGAATTTAATTGATTGCAAAATTAAAGAAATATACAATATGCAATACTGTTTGTATCCTGTGCTCATATACAACACAAGTGTTCACAGTGGTTTCACTTTCTGTTGTTTTGGGTTTTTTTTATTTTATGTGTTGTCTAGACTTTTCGTTGTTTTATTGCTATTAGTCATATATATATATACAGGACATAACTGCTTTTATATATATCCAAGACATAACTCCCCTCACTGTAAAATATGAAATAATAATACAAATAAATTTACTCTTGGTCCAGTTTTAGAGATCTGGTCCTCTAAGGCCAAAGGGAGAATCACTGTGGGCTCCACCTGCTGCTGTTCTTTTTGAACTAAGTAGGAAAAATTAATCTTGAGTTCTGTAAACATAAAAACACTGAGGTACAAATCTCCTTTATCTGAAAAGGGGATTTATCAAATGAAATTTAGAAGGGGATAATTGAGAAGCTCAATTTCATTATCATAGGAATTTTAGGGGAGAAACTGCTGTGTTAGCAATCAAGGGGGGTTTTGTTTTGATAATGTGTCTGTGCATTTGCAGGTTTTCAGGCTGAATATTACTGATAAAGTAGAAGAGTGACTATCTGAACAAATAAAAAAAAATAGATGATGTAAAAAAAATGCTTTACTATAAAGAATCTATAAACAAGATAGCATTACTTCTGCCAATAACTTAGTTCTTCAGCTTTCTGCATCTGCTGGCTGAATAAGCAATGGATTGGGGGTGGCAGGCTTAGCTTCTTTCTAGGACTTCACATTTCCATCTTGCTCATAAGTGTCATTATCAGAAGCCTGAAGAAACTTGTCTTTCTGTTGTTTCTTTCTGAAGAATTGTTGTCTTTCTGGCTTTCCTTTATTGCAGCAGTTCATCTTAATACTTACACCACTTAAAGTTCTGGCAGCTGAAATGATACAAAAGCAGAGCACTGACTTCAAAGTCAGAGAGACACTGAGTAAAAGTTACCTTGCTGTCAAAAAATAAATCCAGAACTGAGTTGCACAGAATAATACTGAATGAGTACTAGATACCTAGAACACCAAAGGGTCTTTAGTGCAAGAGTGCACAATGTCATCAGGTCCCTAGTTTGGGCATTTGCTTTGCAAGCAGACTCTGCCATGCTGACTCTTTGTGCAGTGCAAGAAAGACTAGTGTCTAATATAGCCACACAAGACACACAACCAGCCAAAAAAGCAGTGTAACCAACCAATAGGAAATGGTAAGAACAGGGATGTGTCTGCGTCTCTATGGGATTTAGGCATCTTATATGATGCTTCCGAGAGAGTCCTTCCTTTAATTGGGATTTTCAGTATCGAGCCTACTACTTTCTTTAAAATGTATGTACCTTTTGAAGTATGTCAAAACCAAAAGGCAGGCAGACAGGGTTCGCTCCCCTTTCTGTTTCCTTTTTCTCTTCAAAAAGTTTTGGTATCATGCTATGTGAAACAAGAAAAATCCGAATGATGCTGTCAAATACCTGGGTTGTAAATTACTAATATAAGTCTCATTACCCTTAAGGGAGGTGTGTTTATATCTCTAAGTCCATTATTGTATCAGCTGATCATCATTTAGATAAATCTTTGAAAACTTTGGTTGAAAGACACTTCATATGCATCATTTTTAACAGCAGATTGTAAGTCAGGGGCTTGTCCAGTTCAGTGCAGGAAGGTAATAAATAACCTGAGTTTTTATAAGCAGCAGATCCTGCAGACACATCAATGAAACTGATTTTGAAATATATTCAGTGCTGTAGCAAAGAAGAAACAGTTGAGCTAGCAAAAAGGGGAAGAAGAAAAACTTCCAAAGAAATCTGTGTTTTTATAAAAACAAGGACTATGAGGTACAAGGATTGTCCAGGAAAATCAGTATGGAGAAGTTGCTTGCCTACAGTATTGTATTGAGTTACCCTGATGCAAATCTGAGATTATCATACTGAATTAGTGTTTTAAAGGAGAAACTAATCTGGAAAGAAATCACCCAAGAAAGAAGTCCTACAAAGCAATTTTTGTGAATATGCTTTATCCACATAACTAGGAAATGATGTGATCAGAATAAAACCACAGAAAAAAATAATACTAGATAAGACAAAAATGTCGCTAAGGAATCATACTAAAGAAAGCTGCATATTTGAAACTGCTTGACATAATACTGAGCCATATCATTGCACCTCTAATTATTTGGGGTGACACGATGGCTTCACTGAAATGTTGGTAGGGTATGGGGGTAAGAAAGACTTATTTTTCTTTCTATGTAACCAGATAGGATTATACATTAATTCTCAATGAAATCTTATGATAATACAGGATTGTTCAAGACACTGCAGCTTCTAGTGTTTTGCCTGTTGCAATAGGCAGGGCTGCTGTCATTTTGTG
The DNA here is from genome assembly GCA_002631895.1 of Agapornis roseicollis. Lineage (NCBI taxonomy): Eukaryota > Metazoa > Chordata > Aves > Psittaciformes > Psittacidae > Agapornis > Agapornis roseicollis. The sequence goes on from NDXB01008038.1 coordinate 5,885, forward strand.
AGACATTTGCTATGCTTACAGTAACTCTTTTCCCTACATTTTCAGCAAAAACATAATTACATTCTCATAGTCCAAACTGAATAATTTATATGCACAATTGTTTTTTATACCTTCACATACTTGCAGATAATTGACATTACATTCTGTGACATTAGTTTTTCTTACTCATCTACCTATTTATTTTACTTACCTAGCAGAGAAATAAAATGACTTACACAATCATTTCATAGTTTTTGATTTTGAAACCTTTCAAACCACTGAAATATTTTAATTGTTTAATATACTAAATTTTTCATATTAAATTTTACTCAGTTCTTGTTCACATTCCTGTTATGTGCATTTCTTTTAAGAGCTGGAGTTGCAGTACATGTTGATTTTATATTGCCTGCATATTCAAGTAACTTTTACTTATTTAACTAGAAGACTTTGTGATGAAATTTATAGTCAGCTTTGGAGTGCAGAATTCTCTTGAAATTAAGGCTAAACATTTAATTCTTTTTCCTGGTTGAAATATTTCTTTTGTGATGGGAATAGATGCAGTAAAAGACAATTAAAAGGATTAGGCTCTTCTTTGCTCTTTAAGACATCGCTGTTACTAACCAATATTGTTTCTCTCCAATCAGTTCTTGTGTCTTCCCATTTCCACGACTTTTAAGAAACTGTGAGATCATTAACTCCTTGTCTTCATGCATTAGAACACATAGCTGGGATATCTAATTTGTAGAGATTCATAAAGTATTATCTACTATTCTCCGATTATACCTAATGCTACAAAGTATATTTAAAAAGACTAAATTATCTTCCAGTCCTCAAATTTTCAGTGTTGTTTCACCATAGCCCAGCACACTCTGAAACATGGAACAAGAGAACAAGCAGAACATGCATAAAGAAATATGTTCTGTGTTTATATTTATCACAGTCTGGGTACTTTCTCTTGCCATATTCCATACTATGTTGAGGGCACATCTGCTTCCAGAGTCTGTAGCAAGTATACAATTATCACCATAATATGCAGCAAACAGAGAAAATGAGAAATCATGAAGTTAGTCTAAAATAAAAGTTGAAAAAAAGTCATTGAATGCTCAAAAAAACAAAAAAAAAATAAGTAAGATGCATGTTTTAAAAATCATTTTAAGTCTGACAAAAAGGTAGTCAAGTCTGGCAGGATGCTGGTACAGTACCGTTCCACTGAGAATCCTAGTTGTTATAATCTGTGCATGTTGAAGCTTGTGAGCGGCAAACCACTGTATCAAAGAGGCCTACAAACAGGGTATTACAATAATCCAGACTTGATGTTATGAAAAACATGAATCAAGAGCTCAGCGCCCTGTGGAGACAGTAAGCTTTAATCTTTACCCACTACTAAATTCCTGAGATGGTATTAGGTGCTTATGACTCTCAACATCTTATCGTGTGTAGTGAGCTGAAAACACTAACTTTTCTGTTGACATTATTTAAACCATGTAAGATTCTACTTACCCTGCTTCAGTTAAATGATCTTCAAAGCTCTCTTTTTATATTGATTAGGATTTTTCAGGCTGTCATTCATAACTCATATTTCCAGCACCAAGGTCAATGCAATTACTTTTTTTTCTTTACCTTTCCAGCAATAGGATATTTTAAAACAGAATTGAAGATAGTGCTCCAAGAATGATTTTGCCAAAACAGGGTAAGAGGCCTTTAAAGGAATATTAATGTTCTTTTTGTATTAAGATTATACCCAGTAGTAAAGGCCTCAACATGTTCTAACTCCTTCCATGGTGCTGCCTCAAGATCACAGACTCAGAGTGGTAAGTGGAGTTTAACATAGTTTGATCAATAAATAGTGAGGAAATAGCTACAGGCCTTAAAAGTATCTGTATTCTTCCCTGAAATTGCATCATCTGTTGCTGTGAAAATCATAAGTGGCATACTCTTTCACACTGGATTACCAATGTTGTTCAATAGCAAGAAAAAAAATGAGTAAATACTAGGACATTTTCTGTTCTCTTAGACGTGCAGTATTTATGAGAGGGATGCAGAGATTTGTATTACCTAGTTCCAGTCATGAAAATTAAAGATTCCCTGAGCTGGAGCTAAAACTTCACTCCTATTTTATTTAAGGGGGAATTTAACACAAAATGCAGCAGAAACAAAATGGAAGAAAGCCTGAAAAAATGTAAGTTAATAAAGGAGAGAGGAAAATTGTCATAGACACAGAAAATGAAAAAGGGTGGAAATAACAACAAAAAGCTAAAGAAAATTCTGATGTTCCTAACATTTGTTCAAGAGCATCATCCACTTGTTCTGGCCTAGTCATAAAAACTTGCCTTTCAGAATACTGATAGTACAGATTTAGCTTCAGCTAAGTTAAAACAAATTTCCAGTGGCAAACAGCTGGTTTATAAGAGTGACAGAAAAATTAACGTATATTCTTTTTATGCAGACTTACTATATAAACACTTTCCAAGTTTGAAAAGGGGGGTAATCTTAGTAGCAGGACACCATTTTCACAAAATTTCAGGAATTTTTTCTCAGTTTTAGGGTTTTTTAAAAACTAAAACCAATTAGGAGGTCTCCACATTTCTTATTTTGCAACAGTTTCAAAACTTAAATGCTTTGAAAAGCATGATAAGTTGTAAATTTTTTGTTGAAATCATATTATATTGTCTTCCAAAAATCCTGAAAACCATACTATCACCAGCTCTAAAGTTAACTGTAAAGAATACACTTACTAACTTTTTGCTAAGCAACTGAAAGTGTATATGTCAGATGAGTTTGGAAACTTATTTTAGATGCTGACCAGACAATGGGATGCTACAAAGCAATCAGATCATTCAGAAGTTGAGCTGAATTATATTTTTCTTTTGCAATATTTGTTCTTCAGAATAACAGGAATGAGAATGCAGCACTGAAATGGTACTTGAAAATACTGAGAAATGTTTCTACAGCTACAATAAAAGCCAAGGAAATGAAGGACTACATTAACAAAACTGTGGTAGAATGAAAATGGTAATTTATCCTCATTTCCCGCGGTATCTCACAGGTTAGAGTATTCTCCCATGAAACAGAGGACTGTGTTTCAGATCTCTTTTCAGCAGCTTTTACCCATCATATTCCCCCTACCAAGCAAATATCTTCGGCTCCAGATTGTAGTTATTTTTGGTATCCAATACAATTACTATTTAAGTAGTTCATACAAAGTCCCATTTATCAGTGCCTTTGTGAATGATTCTGTCTAGTGTAAAGCACTATGATGGGTCAGCTCACACAGCTCACATTAAAAAGAGAGAAAACAAAGGTCTCTATTTCTCTTCCTTCCAGAAGCTTACTTTGTGAGTTTTGGTTTTTTTTTCTTTTTTTTTTATTTTTCTATGCTGCTTAATTTTAAACATACTCAAAGATTAACTATTCCCTTTCATTTTGTGAAATTAGACACACAAATGTTCATAGTAATCACAGTTAACAAATTGCATAAGCTACTGGTAGAGGGAAGGACTTTTAGTGCTCTCAGTAGCTATTTTGGCATCTCACAATGACCTAAAACTCAACCTTACTGGTTTGTAAAGCACATAAATGTGTCACCACACATGAAAGTCTGGTGACACAGGAACACTTTGGTGACAAAGGAACACTGAAAATGTTCCCATATCATGTAGAGGGAAAAAGTAGTTAAGTTTTTCCTTTACATGGTGAAGGAAGGTATAAATTCTAATCAGCAGGAAGGTGCTACCACCCTTTATTCAATGCATATTATAGTCCAAAATTCATCTTGTTTAAATTCTGAAAGTAAAAAGAAACCTCTCTGCAGTTACAGCTGTTACTTTGTTCAAGGGGAAAATAAATTCAGCTAAACTAAAACAAATGACTAGTGTTGGCAACAATGGCAAACACTATTTTGTAGCTTCTCCAAATCCAAGGATGTGGGAACAATTTTCTGACACTGGTCCTTGCTTACCAGGCTGTAAATTTTAGTCTATGCAGTACCTAAACCAATAATAATAATAATAATAATAATAATAATAAAAATAAACAAAAAACAAAACAAAAAAAAAAGGAACGACAAAGCAAGCAAAAAAACCCACAACTTTGAAAATATCTTGTACTTTGTTTTTCTGCTTAACACGGCATTATGCATAACAAATGTGTTTCGTAACAACAATGGAAATAACAATGGAAACCAAACAGACCAGATCTTTCAAGAGTACTTTTGTGTACGAGTAAAGATTACACTGGTTTATGGTATTTGATTTTAAGCCAAGTACAAACTGCAAAAACATCCTTCTTAGATTTAAAAAAGATAGCACACATCTGTTTTCTAAGCCCTGGTACTCGCAGGCATAAGGAACTGCCTACAAAAACCTGACATTCTTATAGTATCCAGGAAGAAAGCACCATAATATATGCAAACAAATAAATGAGAAGACAAATTTTGACCAGACTTATGTTTCTCCACTGATTTTCAGAGAGTTTATTTAAACTCAAACAATTTTTTACTGTTCTTCTCTCTTTAAAAGCAGAGACTACAGGAATCAGGAATCTCTAGTTATAGTATTAGTAAGTGATGATGCTTTTCATCCCTTGTTTTTAATATTGCTGTGCATAATGGGAGCCCTGAGTAGCAGGATAATCAGGAAGGGTCTCTCTATTGATGGTACTGGAAGGATGGTGGGCCCTGGGAGTAGTGATACACTTTCAGAGTTCTGGAGCTCCGCGATAATTTCTGTCATTCACTCCAGTAAAAGCTGTGTGACTAGTAGACTGTATCTTGCTTTGAAAACGTCTGCATGCACTTCCCATGTTATGCACTAGCTGAATTCATTTGCAACTAAGTACATAGCTCTGCTGCATTAAATATTGTGTTCCCATGGTTTAATTGGGTTGTAGGAATTAGGCTGTACAAAGATGGTTTCTTAGTTTGCAGCAGAGACAAAGGGCATTATTATCTATTGTCAGTGATGGGAGTTACAGTCTGTGGTGAAAAATCCAAATCAGTAATATCTGTTTACAGCAAGAAACTATTAGATTAATGCTGTAACAGCCTCTGTTTGCTTTCCTTTGTTTCAAATGTATGATGAATAAGAGAGCATAAAAGCCCCTTGAATGTTAAGTGCTGGGTACTTAAAATGACTGCTGCTACACTGAAGCAATCAATTAGATATGCAGTTGCTGCTCCCAAATTCTCTCCGTGCAGGGGCCATCCCAATGCCCTCTCTCCAGGGCCCACAAATCCTCTAAAACCCTGTCACAGCATCACACTGCCTGCTGAAGACTGGATGCTGGGTGCATTAGAAAACCTAGAGCATACAGAGACATACTGGGGAAACTGAGGAATCAAATGCAAATTTTTGTTTTGGGGAAAGGAGAAAATTAGGTTCATTTCTCCCCATCTCAGATTTTGAAAAAGAAATTAATTTGTGATGGAGAACAATTTCCACATTTCCTCTACAATGAACATGCATAGGTTTTTATGCACAGAATATATCCAAACAATAGATTTGATATTCTGCTATTATGTACTTTTAGTCATCTTTCCATTGGGAACACTGAGGTCAGAATTAAACAGTATGTATTTAAATACTGTTCAACCATGTGAGAGCTATTGTTACTGTAATACTTGAGTTGCATGAGTTTAATTATTGTCTGGGAGAATTTGTCTTTTAAATGATATGCTGCTGTGCTCCCCCCCTCCAAAAAAAAAAAAAAAACAAAACAAAAAAAACCTAAATAAA
>NDXB01008038.1:11719-32787 GCA_002631895.1 Agapornis roseicollis
CCCAAAAAAAAAAAAAAACCAACCAAGAACAACCTAAATATGTACACATTTATTCCATGTGGTTACTACCTTTACTGCATATCTGTCAAATAAATAAATACATGAGCAATTCACTGAGTTAAGAAGGGCTATCCTTAAATAAGGAAAATGATTGTTAGATTGGTATTTCCAACCAGATTATTATTGTGCATTTATTCTTAACTGCCCTCTGTTATAGGTTTCATTATGCTGCCTATTAGAAATGACAGCTTGACAGCTCTGTTGTTTCTCTGGGTCAGTTTTATCTCAGTTATGGAATACTCAAACCTCATTAACTTTCTTCCAGGCCTCCAGAACTGCATGAATAGCTGTCTGCAAACATAACCATTTAGTAACAACTAGTTTTGCATGAGTTTTATTGTTCTGATGGATTTTAGGGTGGAGAAAAAAGTGGTTGGACATGGAAAAAAGGTCTGTTAGTTTGGGTACTTCAGTGCATACTTAATATTTGTGTAATATTTGTAAGTGATTTTTCACATACAACAGATTTTTGTTCTGCTAAAGGAATTTTCAAATCACCTCTAAAATTTTGGCTTGCTTCTAATCTACTCCAATTTTCTGTCATTTTGCTTTAGGGCGCCTGGATTATTAGAGCACTAATCACCTCATCTGTTACCAAACTGCACCTCAAACATCTATCAGTAAAAATTATCTAACCTGGCAACTAATGTTCTGCAGTAGAACACTCCTTGTTCCAATTGTACCATGTGCCCAAAGCAGCCTGTGTTTATGCTCAGGGGGATCCTCAGTACTATTTTATACACTTTAGCAATTGCTCCTTAAAGTGAACTTGGAGTTAAGTTTTTATATAGCAGTCGAGAAATTCTAGCCAGAAAGCAGCTTGCTCACATGCAATTCACACAGTTATTTCAGGTAAAGAAGGGATAGGTATATCCACAAAGGCTACTAATGGTTCATGGGATGTTCAATATATATTTATGGGAAGTTTACAACTAGAAATGCTACTAATGGCAGTATTTAAGCACTGAAGACTTCATATTCCCTTCTGCTGCTTAAATGTTTATAATAGGGTTATACTCTGGTGTGATCTGTTACTTAAATGACAACTCAATAATCTGTATGCAAAAGATTGATCTTTGTGCTGCTTTTGTCTTCTTCCTATTTCGTTAAGTCTGACCCAGCACTCCATTTCAGACCTTAAAGCTGCTTTAAGTTTCACTGTTTGCTCTAAGTGACTGAAAAAATATCCATGCTATCAGAGGGGGAGTCTGACTGTGCCTTGTTTTCCTTGCTATATCAACAGAAGGAAGAAGTGCAAAATCTCCAGTAAGAGCTCTAAGGTTCCCGAGTGATTTAGCAAGCCTTTGGCCCAGGCTGTCCCGATCATGCAGCACAAAATAATCAAGTGAGATGACTCCTTCTCTTACTCCCTGCATGTATTTATCTCTCTAGCTGTCTACTGTACAGAATATAAAATAGCAAACATTGCAGACACCTCTCTGTTTAATATTATTTGCAATTAAACTGATTTTGTTTTTTTAAAGATAGGTTTCCATTTTGGGGCTGAATATAGGCTAAATATTCCTCAAGTTATAGTTGTCAGTTTGAATATATTATAATTTGATGATGTGCAATATTGCCAGGTGTTTTTTCCATCAGCATCATATTTGATGGTGAAAGCAAAGCCATATATGACATTATGACATGCCAGCATTAGAAGATTTTTTTTAGCCCATTCAATATATAGCAAATAAAAAAGGCTTTTTAGTCAAACTTTTAAACTTGTATTTTGACCACTTTAACAATTATCAGCTAGGGGTCTTACCCCTATGCCACGAAAACTACAAGATCACAGACAGTACTACTCAGGAAGAAAAAGGGGAAGGGTAGGAAAGCATGTGTTCTCACCTGCAATTTCTTTCCACATCAGGAATAAGGCATCTCAGCAGGACAGTAAAAGAAAGCTCCAACATTTTACTGCTGGACTGTACATGTCAATGACTATGAACAGTGCGTAAGCTGTCAAGCGTATAAATCCAGCACTTCTCATGCTTTAAAGTGAACTACCACCTATTCACATTTTGTTTCCAAGGTGATAGATATAAAAAGTATCAAGGCTTTCAACTAAACAAATCAAGGTATGGTTGTATAATGCTATGTAAGTGGCTCAGGTAAGTAACACTAAATCTTAGTGGCTTTCAAAAGATTTCTATCAGAGGCATGACTGTAGTTTTAAGAGTTCAGGTTTCTGCTTTGCTTGAGCTCTGCACGTTAAAATGTTTCAATGCATTGCTAAAGGTAGCTTAGATGCTGCACCAAAGCAGAAGCTACAATGGTAAACAATGCTGACTGCCCCGGGTGCTGGCTGCATGTATGGCAGCATGGACTTGATTTCTGTTTTCTATTGTTTTGACCTTCTGAATGAAATGGAATTTTTATAGTGAAAATATTTACCTTTAACTTAATCTTGCTTCATGCCATTAGGGTAAAATAAGCACTAAACAGTATAAACACACAGGAGGGTCAGACCTTTCTGGTTTAGTCTACATCTGATTATAGTGTAATTGCTCTCAGCTTCAGTAGCTACTTCTGTATTTGCATTAGTAATTGCTTCCATAAATAGTACTGCTGTCATGTAGAAAATATCTTCAACATTCTATAAGAATTATAAATTTAACTCTACAGGTGATATAGAAATGCGTTCTTAATCCCATCATGCACACAAAGGACCTGTAGAGCAGACTGTTGAAACTATGATTTTCAGGTTTGTCTGTCTAATATTAAGCAATTTAGGGTCAGATTTTTCAGATGAGGTGAGCATCTAAAGCTTTTACTGAATAACAAAATATCCCCATTAGACTGAGACTATCCAGGGAAATTGAAATTGAAACAAACTTATTGAAATGCCTCATTTCTTCAAAAATATGTATATTTTCAGATTATTTTTTATGGCATGAAAGATGTTAATTAGGTACACAGATATGTCTTGTTCCTAATATCCATTTTGTAAATATGTCCCAAGAAACAGAATAAAGGTTAAAGTACCTTGATAAATAAATGAAGTAAAAGACACAGACACAACAGGACAGAAAGACATATGGCAAAATATATGAAGAACTTTACTTGACAAAAGAAATAAATGGCATATGTAGTTTAGACACCTGAGTAGGAACAGTTTAGATGAAGATGAAGGATAGGGAAATTAAAACCTAAAAATCACTGAAATTTGGTATAGTCCTCCTAGGCAAGATTTAGAAAGAAAAGAAAGATAAAGAAAGCCTATAAAAAAGAATAGATCATTAATCATTGGAAATACAATTAGTTAATATTGACTGGGCTGGCAATTATGGAATTTATAAGAAAGGGTACCTCTTCCTGGAGGTAATACAGGACTCTTTTCTGATCCATTTTGCAGAGTATCCAGTGAAAGTACAGGCTATTTTGTACTTACTCCTAATATTGCTGGGAAATAAGACAAGGATGATAAATAAGATAAAAGTTGAGAGTCATCTAAAGTCTAGTGATCACAATGTCATCAGAACTTCAAATGCCCTTGAGGTTATAAATGTGAAAGGCAATATCTCAAAATCACTGAACTTTAAAATATAAATAAATAAAAATAGAAAGTGAGTGAATGTGGAATGAGGTTTTTTAAAAAACAAGTTGATTAAAATCAATTCCAGTTTCAGGAATTTAGTATGAAAAACTAGCTAGAGAGCACAGAAAGCAGCCCTGAGAGCTGACCCTCAAGAGACCTCGTGTCATGAGAAGCTGCTGGATTTTTATTCTTCTGGTTGGTGGATATTGGGTATATTTTAGAAATAATTTGTGTGGTCTCTTGGGAAATATACCAGCCATACAATCTTTTTTCATGAAAACCTTGTCTGTTTCTTCAGAAGACCTTGTTTGCTTACACCGATGCTTGAAAACAAGAGGCTTCAGTTCGAAGGGGACAGATTACTATAAAGAATTATACTTCTAGAAAAACAGGAGAAAAAGAGGCATTCAGTGAAACCACTGATTACTTTGCAGACATTCTTGTTAGAATAAGATTAATTTTATGGTCTCAGAAACAACAGTGCAACCCTCCTGAGTTAAATGAAATAAACAGGTTAAGAAGAGTGAAAGTAGTAAGCTAAGCATATCATTGAAGTCAAGAGGGGGTTCTCTTAAAAATTGTATCATCTCATGATAATCTATCTTCCTCACGGGGAAGGCTGATATTTGTCAAGCCTTAGCTAAATTAAAAGAGTGTTTGCTGAGATCTTTTTCTTTACCTTAGTAGCTTTGGTATCTTTCACTGGTCTTAATAATAGCTACTGCTCAGGAATGTGCAATCTGACAGACTGCAGGTAGTAGCCTCAAAATTTTGTTTTTCCTTTAGTACAAAACACTTCTAATATGAAAAGACACTCTTCTTCCTGCTTTTTAAAACAATACTTCCCAGTGTTTCAATCTACATATAACCAGCAGCTCAGTGGTTTCCTGAACCACTGGAAAATTGGGCCCTATTTCACTGATGTTGATGAAGGAACTGAACTCCATGGCCTCACGCTTTGAGTGAATGAATACTTGGATCAGCGGGCTATTAAATAAAAAAACCAAGGATTCATTTTCAAAGGTCCGAGAAATACTGTGAAAGCAGCTTTATCCTTCTTATGTGGTGTTTGAAATTAAAATTAACTTTCAAGCAATATGAATGTTTTATATGACATGCATTTTTCCCTGTTATGGCTTGAGTTTAGGAAACAATAAAGATATAACATTTTATTAAAACCAGTTGTCCCAGCACCCCTACTCTCCTCCTATCTCCAGCTTTTTCTTTTTATTTTTCTGTGGAGTAAGATAGTTTGGTTTTGGGTTTTGACTCCACCACTGAAAGGAAAAATCAATTAATCCTCTAATTTTAATGATTAAAAGTGGGATGGCAAGCCACTGCTCTTAGGAACATGAAATGGAGTGAGAGTATGCTACTATTTTTAGCTGTGTCTTTAAAGAATAGAATCAGAGAACAGTTAGGGTTGGAAAGGACCTTAAGATCATCTAGTTCCATACCCCCTGCCATAAACAGGGACACTTCACACTAAACCATGTCACACAAGGCTTCATCCAATCTGGCCTTTAATACCAGCATGGATGAAGCACTCACAACCTCCCTGGCCAACCCATTCCAACATCTCACCACCCTAACATGAAAGAATTTCTTCCTTATATCCAATCTAAACCTCTCCTGTTTAAGTTTGAACCCGTTACCCCTTGTCCTGTCACTGCAGTCCCTAATGAAGGGCCCCTCCGCAGTATCCCTATAGGCCCCCTTCAGATACTGGAAGGCTGCTATGAGGTCTCCATGCAGCCTTCTCTTCCCCAGGCTGAACAGCCCCAACTGTGGGCTCAAGGTCTTCGTTCTCACAGTCCCTTTGTCTGCCTTCCAAGACTTGGGTGGTGCAGTCAGAGCCTTTCCCGTTGAAGACTGAGGCAAAGAAGTCATTCAGAACCTCAGCCTTCTCCAAATCCTGCGTAGCCAGTTCACCTGGTAGCTTCCAGAGGGGGCCTAAGTTGCTCCTGGTCTGTCTTTTATTTGCAATGTACCTGTAGAATCCCTTCTTGTTATTCTTAACATCCCTTGCTAAGTTTAATTCTAACTGGGCCTTATCTTTCCTTACGTGGTCCCTAGCTTCCTGGACAACATCCTTGTATTTATCTTCCAAATACTTAAAGCATGTTCTTTCTTTACATTTAAAACAACTGCAAGTTGTTTTAGCAAGATGGTAACAGTAGGGTGTGATTGTTTCATGGACCAAAAGCTTCCTGCTATGACCCCTGTTCTTATTTCATAATGGCTGAACCTGGGACTTTGGCTTCATAACCTACAGTGGCATCAGAGGAAATCTTTATAAATTACATCAACTTCAGATCCCATGTTTGACATTAATGTATTGTACATCTCAAGAATTTAATGTACGTATATCTCAAGAAGTTTACTCTACAGAATTTCACAGGTCAATTCTAAATAAAAAAAGCTATTGGGGAGAAGTAGTTCAGGTATAGAGCTCAGGGAAGAAACAACTATTAATATTTCTTTACAGTATACTGATGTTCAAAGAGATATCAATTAAAATTAGACACTGTCATAGCAGCCAAGATACTCTTACTAGCATTAGGAGCATCTTAAGCTTCATGTCTAGTGAAAAGGTACCTACGGTTAAAATCTTTGTCTAGAGATTGTAAAATAAAATCTGAAAAACATTTTGCATTTCTTGAGCAGTTTGGGTAATGAATCACCCAGAAAGTTTACTTTCTTTTGTTTTAATATGTGATTCAACAGTTTCAATTGAATTGCAAAATACTCCATGTCCATGAAGTAGGCAGCACCATCCAGCAAGTATTGACTTATATCAACAACTATTATAACAGTAATGTATGTAATACTTCAGTGGTGTTATATGCAAATGCTGTATATGAAATGCTTCATATAACTAAAAGATGAGTAAAAGACAAAGTGGAATTATTACAGCATCTAGACAAGGAGGTAGAGAATATTCAAGTATAAGTAGGACCACAGACTGAAGCCTTGAGGAGACTGCTGTAAGAAAAGCAATAAAAGGATTACTGTAAAAATATAACATGAGCATGAGGGTAGTTATTCCATGAAAAGTCACTGCTTTAAAACCATTGTCATGCTGTTGCAATTACACTTAAGGGGCTTTCCATAAGAAAGAATCTGCAGACAGTCAAGCTGAGATTGTTCCTCTGGGTTGAAGGACCTAGACTTGCTCTCTATAAATTAATTTATGAAAATAAGATAAATACATTAGGCCAGTTGTTTGGGGGCACCAAATGCATGGTGATAGCTAGAGGTATACTCAACTAGTAATGTCTTGGCTAGAGACATACACCTCCAAATCTTTTTCTTCACTGATCTGTGGTGAGACCACAAATATGGGAGCAGTAGCCATGGCATTAGGTGAGTGAATCTCTTATTCAGAGTTAGAAGCACAGTTTTCAATCAGATTAAACTGTCTCAGAAACACAGAGGGTCAAGCAAAATTCCTGTGTATGCACTTTGATGTTTCACTTTCATATTCATGTTTTACTATTTTACTAAATCAAGTTCATAAATAGATGTGAGCATATGTTTATATAACACTGTGATACTGTTTGCAGTTAAGGTTCGCAGGTTTTGCTGAATACTTCAAATTTATGATGCATTTCACTGCTGTGATTCCAAGACTGTCCTTTTCTAGACATGTCATAGAGAGAACTCTCTCTCTATAGTGGAGGAAGAATATAGTCTTTTCTAGGCTTGAAGTTTTTCACAGTACAAGCAGGAGTACACAAAAAAAACCCCAACAAAACAACTGGAAGAGAGAAAAACTAACTAACACTAAGATTTGGCATAAGGCTGTCATAGACAATCCCATCAGCACTTAGGCTATTGAACCTTGAAATGAGTCAGAGCTCATGAGCCAAGTGTTCCCAAAACAGTACATGCAGCTGTGCTGATAGTAGTATAGCCACATGAGCCTTATAGCCAGGATAATGATGTCTTTTTTCCAATCTTACTGATGAAGAATTGGGTAGAAAAATATATATAGTTTTCATTCTCTGAGCCTGCAAAAAAGGATGGACAGAAAAAAAGGAAGAAAAATAATAAATTGAAGGTTATATCATAGAAACTTTTCAGTGATTCTGGCTTTGGTTATTTGCATTACTATTTTATAGCCATTTATCACATGAAATTAATTTTGCAAATTAATCTGTGGTACTACAGAATATTGATTATCTCAATTATGGAAATGTGTTTTCCATTACTAGTCCATTATTATACCACCCCACTTACAACTTTATGGTGATAAGTACAGGGCATAACTTTCATTGATATCACACCCAAAATTGCTCATTCTGCTGCACATCATTTTACAGAAGCTGTTAGTTGCACCTGCTTAGAACTTAGACTACAAAGTTAAGTAATATTTCAAAGGGAGATATACTTAATGCCTGGAAAAATTATTAATGTGTAGAAATTATTAATTGATAGCATCTAGATGCTATGGTGATAGGCCTCTCAAAAAGGTTTGTATAATTATAATGGTGAACTTTGGTGCAAGATCTGGTATCCCACTGAATGCCATGGAAAATTAACTATTCACTTTGGATAAACTGACTCTGCTTGTTTTCAGGTATTAACTCCTAGTAGGACCTTCCTCAGTGCCTTTAGTTCTTTCTTTCATGGTATGATCATGAGTCTATGCTCTTTTCTCCAGCCAGGGCATGCCCATGCACGCAAATACAATACTATGTAGCTGTACTGGAAGGTGATTATGGGAAATAGTAAAAAATAGAAATGTATATTAGTCTTGCTAAGCATACTGGGTTGAGAAAACTATTGTGCTTCCAGTCCCTGAGCTAAGTACCATTGAACTAGTGCAGTACTGTGCTGTGAGCACAAATTACAGTTTCTGGGAGGATTAGAAAGAGACGGAGTTAATATATTTCCATTTAGACCAAGTGACTGTGATTGGGATATAAAGAGTCATAGAGCTTTAGCTGCTGCAGTATCAGCCAGTGCTGTGCAGATTTATCAAAGGTCTAAGTATTCTAGCAGCTAATTCTAGCAGATTTCCATGTTTTACCCAATAGTGTTCGCTCTTTCACACTCTTAAGTAGCCATGGAGGCTTTCTCACCCTGACTTTTTTTTTTTTTTTGGAACTGTATGTCCCCCATTCACAAATTTTTGTTTGTAACAGCTTAAACCCCCCCAAATTACAGGCACTTAAACAACTGTTTTCAGTGCTTATTATAAAGAGATCAAAAAACATGCATAAAGACATCAGGGACTATATTTTCAGCTGTAGACAAGGCATGATAGTCGTTTTAAGAACCTGCATTTGAGAAAGTAGTCCCAGGCACCAGAGCAATGCCAGTCATCTTTACAGCAGGCAATTAAACATGCGTGACCCTGGGGATTCCTCTCTGGGTTTATGTGATAAAATACCATGAGGTTGATTGGACTGCTTTTCTTTTGCAAAATGTAGCTTTCCTTTGATTCTGAGGAAAGTCCTAGCTCTGTTTGATTATAAGGTCCTGCACAAATCCTCAGGAGAGGTAAGAAGAGGTCCCTGTATGTTGGGTCTGTCATAACTTTCTTATAACAGCTCTATTATGGATAATTCCCTGGAAGTCAGCTGTAAAGCTCAGCAGGTCCCCTCCTGATATCCTTCACATTTGGATAATTAACTGTTTGAACAAGAGAAACTTTATAATGTTCAGCAGTGGGAGTCTTGGAGCTGATCAGCTTTACCTTCATCAGCACTTGTCATTTTAGCACTTGAAGGGTAATGTTTCGGGATAAATATAATCTTCAGCAGGAAAAGAAAAGATTTTAAATGTACAGAAATATAAAGGCTTCAATAAATTTATTATGCAGACTTTAATACTTCTTGTGCTGTGTTCCTCAATGTACTTTGTGCTGCTGTCTGAGAAGGATTTAGTCAACCTTGTGTCTGTACAAAATAAGCTTTACTTCATTGAGAAGAAAAAACAAGTACCAAATCCTCACAGAAAACCATCCTTGACATCCTGAGAAATAATATGCATGAAATCTTCACCCTGATCACGGCAGTCTTTTCCAGACAAAACTTAATTTGTTTAGAAACACTAAAATGAATTAGGTTCTTATTTTGTGTTAAATTCATCTGATTGATAGTTAAAAATGATCCAAGCACCAAGCCTTGCTGTGCAGCTTAAAGGAGCAAGGTTGTCAGCTCCTACTGAAATTCAGGACACTGAAATTTCAGACTATTTGACATATATTTATTATCTAGCTGCCACAAAGACTGTTTGTAAATCATGGTGTGTTGTTTAATGACCTGAAATATGATTGCAGTAAATAATTATTAATTATAGTGAGATGTTATTGTTTTGGTGTCTAAATGTAGCTGGAATAAGATATATGTCTTAAAATATCACAGAAGTAACATATGAGTTTTAGCTTATAATATCAAATTATGTTCATTGCAGAAATTCATAAACTGTAGGACTATTGACTAAACATATTAGACTGTATTGAGTAGGGGGTTATCTATTTATGTAGTGTACAATGCTTCTGATAGAAAAAGTGAGTTGGAACAAGGAACTGGTTTTTTCCCTCCTTCTGAGACCCCAGATAATAGTTCAGACCAGTTGACATGGTCTAAGAAGGTTAGATCATCTATAAGGGAGTTGATCTAACATGTTTCTTTAGATTAAAATGTGTACCTTTTCAGTATCTGCCCATCAATAATAAATACTAGAGAATATGTCAGATACTGAGGTTCTTTTCTCAAGGCATGAGTAACACGCATCACGGAATGGGAGCCAAAAGTAGCCACTAGGAATGTTATGATCTGTAGGAAATCTGTAAAAGAGCTTTAAATTGATAGAAAATAGAATGCCTCCTGCAGAAGAGGAGGCATTGTATGTGTGGGGTCTTGGTGTATCTAGACCTTAGGCTATACTAATATCCATCATCTGAGTAGTCATGAGCAAGACTATAGGCATGTATAAGCTCAAACCCCTTTTTAGATGATATGCTAGCTTCTTCTGTGGAGTCATGGAGATGTACTATGAAAGTGTATTTAATCAATTTCCTTCCATTTACAGGGAGAACAGGTAAACTGTGGCATAAGAGAAGGCTGCGTGGAGACCTCATAGCAGCTTTCCAGTATCTGAAGGGGGCCTGTAAGGATGGTGGGGAGCGACTATTTGTTAGAGACTGTAGTGATAGGACAATGGGTAGAAGGTTAAAATTTAAACAGGGGAAGTTTAGATTGGATATAAGGAAGAAATTCTTTACTGTAAGGGTGGTGAAGCACTGGAATGGGTTGCCCTGGGAAGCTGTTAATGTTCCATCCCTGGCGGTGTTCAAGGCCAGGTTGGATGAAGCCTTGGGTGGCACGGTTTAGTGTGAGGTGTCCTTGCCAATGGCAGGGGGATTGGAACTGGATGTCCTTAAGTCCTTTCCAACCCTAACTATTCTATGATTCTATGATATTCATAGTGGTTAGAAATACCCATACTTCTTGAAGCAGCTTAACCTAATTATAATGGCATATGGTGAAACTACCAAAAAAAAATATCTTCAAAGGTCAGTTCATTATTCTTAAATTTCTGGATGCATGGAGGCCTAAAGAACATAAATATAATCTGAAAGAATGCTGCAAGTAAAAAAAAAAAATAAAATCTCTATACCAATGTCTCCTATTATATCCTGGTTATGAACATTTCCATGGATCGAATCTGGAAGAATAAGCATTGATTCCGATGAGGTTCATACTGATGAGGTTAAGATGCACTATGTAGAGGTCAGGTTACTGTTTGCCTTCTGAAGAGAACTGTTCAGCATTTGTTTCTGGGTTGTTTTTTCTCCCCCATCTAGCTTGGATAAGAGCAAGCACAATAAATATTATGTTATATGAGAATGACTGATAGCAGAGGGCCTGTTTTTATAAGCTATTCTTACCACAAAACAGACTGCTTTCCATAAGATAAGTAAAATATCTTTTCAGTTACAGAGGTGCCAGTTTCTCTAGGTCTTTACACTATTCTGAGATGCTAACCTATTCTTTAACAATACAAGCAATGTCTAGGCTTGTTAGCATAGCCTCCCATGATAACATTTCTTTATTCTAATAAAGTGTAAGAATATGTAGTATGTATAATAAGTCATACAGCAACCAGGTTAACTTAAATATTTTATTAAGACAGGGGCCATTAGACTGTAGCTGCAGTTAGATAAAACAAAATTCTGCGTTAACGATATCAGGATTTTCTCTGACACATTTCTCATTGTTTTACATATATTTTTGTAATACTTAAGGAATATTTATCTCAAGTGTCACTGATCTCTTTCTTATAAATGCCTTGTGCTTGAATTGTCCCTGCAATGCACAACTCTACAAACAAAAAATTAATATAATGGAAGGCTTTAATCACCTACTAGAGCTCATATAAGGCAATATTGTAACAAATTTATGCATGAACAACTAATAACTAATAACTGAAAGAAATTATATGCAACTTGAGAAGCCATTTCTTAATTGTTACTCATTAAAGTAAATTATGGTATATTATACCAATTACAATGCTGAAAATAGAATTTAGCAGCAGTTGTTCTGTCACTTTACCTTTCATTTTAGCTTTTTATGGCAGTTATGTTTTGAAAATAATTTTTCCTAATCAGATGGTGTTACATTTTACCAGCTAGTAGCTACACCTTCTTGCAAGCATATCCTCAGTGAGGCAGCGGGTTAAGCATTAAGACTTACACTCATTAGAGCTAATTGAATGTTATTGGAGTGAACATGAAGAGTTGTTGCTGTGGTTCAAATATAGAAATCTATAGATTCTTATAACTGCACAGCTATCTACTGCCTTACTTATTGTAGGCCATACAGTATTATTCTAGCAAGCTGATGTTGAAAAATTCATTGAACCTTAAAGTAAGCTAAATAGCAAATACTTTGTTATTACCATGCAGGTTCTGCTCATTCAGTGAAAGTTACTTTTGCAGTAACACCTAAAGCACTGAGTATAAAACTTCAGGGAACTTTCAAAATGCTATGTAGTCATGCATATGCTCTCTGTAAACATTGCCTTTACTGTAAGATCAGCTACTGAGAACGTCAGCACAGCTCCTGAGCACTGACAAGTGGTTGCTTTCCTTGGAATTATGGACACCCAGGATGAAACTGTATAGGACCCAAAGGAGGAGAGCAAACCATGACCAGTTTGAGTACCTGTAATTCCCAAAAGTTGCAGGTCCTCAACATTTTCAGGATTCAGCCTGCAAAATGTGAAGTATTAGTTGTTTGTTTGAATTTGCTAATCCACACTGAGTCCAATATAAACCAAGTTCTGGGTTTCTTGCAGTCCAGTCACAAGTTACCACCTCCATTCTCTTTGTTATTAGAAACAACATCTTTGCTGCCAAAACACCAGAACCACACAGGAAAAATCCTATTTCATTTTAACCTAAAATCCTATTTCATTTTAACCTAAAATGAAATTAATAATTTCAATTGTTTATATTTCAAGACTAATATTACTTCCTCTTTCTCATGGTTTCATACCTGCCTTATATGGATTAATTCTACTGTCTCAAGTTTGTTCTGTAAAGTATAAATATAGCTTAAAGTATGGAGAAATCTGCAGTGTGTAGTGGAATTAGTGAATTTTCTGAAGTGACATCAAACTTATCTGACAAAAAATATGACTGAAAATCTTGCAAAGTTTATGGATATGCTTCTCCTTTAATAAAGTTATTTATGTTTCTAAAATAACATTTGACATCCACAGGAATGGCTATAACATTTTTATAATGGGTTTCCAGAGCAGATGCTGGGTAGGTGGAGTTGCGGATGTTGAAAGATTGCTGTCCTCTGCTCCTTTTTGCCATGATCTCTGCTTATTGTAGGCATGATTGCACTAACTTTGGCCTGCAAAGTGTTGACTTTTGAGGCTAACAACAAATGTTTTCCTCTTTTCACCCCAGCTTGAAAGGTTTGTCTCCCTCATCTGTAAAAGAATGTGTGTCCTTCAGGAATGTGTGGCATACAAATAATTAATGCTTGTCAAGGGAGGGAAAAGGAGAAAGGGGACTAATCCAGTGCACATTTAAAATGAAAATGGGAGTCAAAGACATTTGGATTAAATCCAGGAAACATAGAAGTCACACAATAATTTCTATTTTCAATGACATTGTAAACTAGGATCTGTCTCTTGTCTTGTTTCTAATTTCTCTGGAGGAGATTGTACTACGTAACTGAACAAGTATTTTTTGTAAATTGAATTTAAGAGACTTTATAGAACAGAATTTCTATCTTTTTGCTTATTGTTTCTCTTAAGAGTTGCTACAAAAGGAAGAAAAAACCTTTCTTTCAGGAGATCTGTATTTTATCTCCTTCCATCCATACTAATATTTTAAAGACTGAAATAAAGAGTAGATAGAAAGAGCTGGTAACATTGGGTAAAGTCTCTTAGTCTCTGTTTTACTTGGTTTTCCCTGGGGTGGAGGGACGGGGGCATTAAGGTCCTTGTTGTTTGTTTGTCTATTTTAAAAGCTATTAAATTTTTATTTTGCTTGCCTTCCATACAGATTACTGAGATTGAAAAGTTAAGAAGCTTTGAAAGAAAAGGAGGAGCCTGAAGAAATACAGGTAACAAAGAGACAGAAGAAATGAGGGGAAATGGAGAGATATACATTAAAGATGAGTTAAGCAAAAGTGTCATGAGTGCATCTATGTGGGTGTGATTTAGTAAAACACTTCCCTCTCTTTTCTCAAAATTATCTGCAAACTTTCTGTTAAATGAATACATGCAACCACTGAAAGACAGGAATTAGCAAAATGAAGAGTTAAGGTTGATCTCCAGCTTCACCATCCCTGCTGTCTAAGCAATTCAATTACACTGTACCTGGGTAATTCTTCCTACAAGTTTGCTACATTGTCTAACGCATTGAATGGTGTAAAGATCACAGGATGGTTACTGTTCACTACCCTGAAGGAAATAGATCCTAAATCACATTCAGCTGTGAGTTTTCCTGACTTCTGTTACTGTACACAATCCATACCTATTCATTTTCACATTGCTATTCCTATTCTGAAAGGTTAGCTTGAATCTCAGAGTGATTTGAGCATGGAGCGGGAGGTTTCCACTAGTTTTAAATATCTGACCTGAGACACACATGATCTGAACATTTAGGCATGTGAGGTCTTGCTGATGACCTTTCAGCCACATCTGATTTTATGGACAGTTAGGTCTCTTGTGTTATCGGTTGGAGGGACAGACAACGACTGTTTGGGTACAAAATGCAATGCAAACAGCCAATATATCCTCCTTGTACATCTGGTCATAGTCCAGCTGCTGAGCACATAAACTTTTCCCAATTATAAATGCTGCCTTCTGGTATATACCAAAGGATGACTCAGGCTTTACATTGCCTCAGTGATTTTGTTACTTATCCAAGCAGACACATGCAAGTTACTGTAAATAAGGCTTTTGCTGTGTGGGAGTTTTCTCTCTTTGTATTCTCTTTTGCCGAGAAGTTGCCTGCTTCTCCAAGAGTGGAAGGAGCTGATGTTAGGTCCTCAGATCTGAAATAACTGGCTAGTGAGCTTGGCTCATGCTATTTTTGCAAAGTCAATATTTTAAGTTGTCTTTCATGTATTTAGGATACAAATATGTTTTACTTGGTTTTCACTGTTGGTCTTCAGATCTTTAGGAAACCAGACCTCACACCTTTTAAGTCCAATATCATAAAAGGAGGAGTATGAAGTAGCCACTAGAGGAAAAGTGTGATTTATATTAATTCCCTGAACCACAGAATAACTATATGGTGCAGAGAAGGCATTTTGAAGACACACACACTAAAATTTTTCAGTATTCTACTTAGATGCTATTTAACCAGAAATTAATCCTCTCCTTGTCTTGATAATTACACTCAATGTACCAGTCCAATACCAAATTCTTCCAGCTTGCCACACTCACATGTGCTATTTCTTCATGTGCCCCACTTAGGTCGAAGACAAAAAGAACTGTTTTTCCTTACATTGCAAGTTGTCACTCAGTTCCCAGGGAGAATGAAGTGTGATTCCAGCTTAATGGGTAAGGAATTTATTACATTTCTAGTATTGCTAATTGAATGTCTTATATTAATGGACACATTCCAGTACAAATAAAAATTGGATTTCCAGTCCAGGAGTCATAGAGTAAAATGTTTTTCAAAATTACTTGACACTCATCCCCAGACTGAATTACTGCAGAATGAGATTGAACAGATATCTGTAACTTTATCCTCAATTCTGACTCTATATAGCCTGTACAGCACTAAACCAAGCATTCAAAATACCAATTTTAAAGCTAGAATTTGCTTTGGTAGACAGCATTATGTTGCAAGTAGCTTGTTCTACAGTAGTTAAGTGGCAATTTCAGCATGCATGGCTCCTTGTGTTTACAGCTCTTGGGTTTAAAGAGAAGAAAATGTTAGACCTCTTTATGATTTTTATTGCTGCTAGAAGAACATCCCATTTCTGTCAGACAGTTGGCATTTGTTTAGATAGATAACCAGACTGACGAAAGTAAAACAATGGGTTTTCTTTCCTTTTTAATGTATCTCACTGTCATATTTCCTGTGTAACCAGTAGATACTTGGTCAAGTTAGGATTAGGATGGAGAAAAGATTCTGTGACACCCAGAGTTTCTTAAAGCAAGAACTTAGTCAGCTCCCATCAAAGGAACTGCACAGTATCCATCAATACTGCAGAAAGTGACCAGAATTCTTATGGCAAACTTCCATCTATTTGTTTAAAAAGGACAGCTGGTTGGGGCGGTACAAGCATTGGGAGCATGATGCAATATTTATTTTATTGTGGCTTCAAATTAGTATTAAATCTAAACTGCATTTTCTTTAAACTCACTTACTGTCTGTTAAAATAAAACCCCACAACACAGTTTTGATATTACACTGGTGCCACTTTTCCATATCCCTTTGCACTGGAGCTGGCAGAGACTGTAATTTCATACTAATGCCATCAACATTTCCCCCTCAATAATGGCGAGATTCTAGCTGTTACAGTACACCGAGTTCATACTGTCAGCCCTTCTGTAGGTAGGTTCTGCCATCTCCCACAGAAAATGGAGTGTAACTTTCTTCCCCTTTTACTGCATGTTCTTTTTGTACAGGTGCTTTGCCACACATAAATCTTTCTGCTTCTATTTAGCAGAGCCTGTTTCCAGATAAATCCCCTTTTTTCTTAAATTATGTGCTAGGGGAAAGGTAAGCACACAAAAAAGAAAATCAAACCAGAAAACAAATGTTAATATTGCAATAACCTGAGTTTAACCTCAACACTACTGTAAGGGGCAAATATATCATTATCTTCATTTACTAGTGGTAGCCTGAAGCATAGGTAGATTTTTTGTGTGTCTGGCCCAAGGTCATGTAGAAATCCTGTAACAGAAGTATAATTAGATGCAACATCTTCTGAGTTCTAGTCTAATACTTATTAGCTATCCTTTCTATGCCATTAATGGTAATTGAAGGCATTTATACTTACCTAGGAGAACACTAGCCTGAAGAAATGTTTTTTTTTCAAAGCATGGCAGAATAGAATCTTGTACCTTCTGTGATAGCTCCTCTTGGCCTTAGCACACAGTTAGCTAAACTTGTCTGGATTTAACTTCAGTAATAAAAAATCAAAGAGGTTGCAAAGGCAAATTCTGCTCACTGCAGTGCTGGTACAATTAGCATTGGGAGATTCCAGCTTGGTGTTGCTTCAGTGTTCTGAGTCACATATGTTCTGTTTAAAAGCAGTGAGGAATTCTCTTCCAGTTTCAACTGCTAGTCTTTCAATTCCATTTTAGAAATAAGTTAAGCCAGTTATCAGTGATCTATGCATTAGCAATAACAGAAATATGTATGTGGTACTTACTCTAGCCAGCTAATCTCCTGGACCACAACAGGTAAAATCATTTCTTGCTCTTCTGAAAGCTAAGAAAGAAGGGAAACAAGAGAATCCAGATTAGTCTGAGTGTCATAAAGATATGTCAATAGAAGAAGTCAAAGCAGGAGTTTTGTCATTCTTTTGCTATTGTTTTCTATTGCCATTATTATTTTTGTGCTTGCTTTCTGTATCAGAGCGATGCTTTCAAGGTGTCTATGCTGCCAGAATTGACAGAGCAGAGGGTGACATTTCTCCAACTTACTTCATTTATTTTGCAGTATGCAGTTACTTCCATGAGGTCCCACTAAGTAAAGGACTGAACTACAGCTATCAAAGCTTTTATATAGGTTTTCAGTGCTTCTACTTTTGACACCTTCATTCTCCATAAAAATGCACATTTCATGTGCCCAAGATATAGATAGCAGCTGCGGGGAGGTCGCAAAAGGAATCAGAGCTTAAATTAAAATTTTATAAGGAAATAAAATCAATCTTAGATGGGAAAAATATTTCTTTGAAGCTTCACTAGGTTACTTAAAAAAAAAAAATCTGTGAAATCTCAGTATATCACAGGAATCTCTTTGTATTGCAAAAGATTGCCACTTACATGGAAATTAGGTCTTTATTCCAACACAGTGAGTGATGTAGTTCCACTCACTGACACTGTGCATGAAAATAGCTCTACAAGACCTTTCTCAGATGTGAGGCAGCAGTAGAGGATGGTTATGGTGGAATTTTCTTGGATTTTTATTTTGCTGGTTTTCCAGAGGCACATCATTAAATTTAAGTTCATTGCTATGACATAATGTGTCTCTCCATGTAATACAGTAATGGCAGCAAAGAGGGGACCAAGGTCTTTGTGGAAGATGTATGTAAATAAAGGTTATCATAATGCACTTGCTAATAAAACTCAACAGGAAATCAGGTGAGCCACATAATTCATTTTAAATCCAAAGGACATACTTCCTTTGTATAGTAATGTCACCCAATAGATGGCAGTATCATCTTTATAATATAACACTTTTTTAGCCAGTACAGATATTTGAGATGAATTTCAGCTTCTGGTTGCCAATTGACAAAAAATATGGGACTTACTGTTTTAAAAAGTGGTGTTATAGGAAAACATAGCAGAGTGCATAATATTCTAATGGGACTTTTGTCAGTTCTACTTAATACAATCACAGTTTCATTCATTAAGAGTGTTGCTATTCTAGCTAATCAGGATTAAAAGGTACAGCTTGAATGGTTCCAAATGATCATTGATTCCTGACCATAAAAGACTTAGTTTCTATTTATTGAACAAAAGCTTAGAAAGAGGAAATCTCAACTCTATTGTTAGTTAGAAATTTGTATGAAGATCATGTATATGCATGTGAACACACATGTGTGTGCACATAAGTGTGCAGTCTTCAACCTATCAACTGAGAAAAAACAACCTTTTCTATAGGGAAAAATGTTTCAAATTAGACTGTTGATGCATTGGTATTTTTATGGAAAAAGGTGAACAGATTTGCTTATGAATGCAAGTTCTTATGCCAGGAAAAATGAATTTGTATAAGTCTGAATTCTTGACGTTAGGCAAAGTTGAACACTAAAAACATGAACACTTCAAGATCAGAGATAAAGCCTTTTATGCATAATTTATAACTCTAATGGCATTATTTCTTAATTTAAAGGAAATCTGAATGTTAGGTGACTGATTCTCAAATTTCATGTGAAGAAAAAATACTTCAAACTCATTGACCATTCTTATTGCCAGTACTGCTGTATTTAGAGCAAGAAAGATATCCTATTTGAGAACAAAACCAAGGGCAACCCAAAAGGGTTCTCTTTTGGAATAATCTCCTTTTCAGATTGAAAATGTCATTGGTGCACTTGATGCTTTATCTTATCTTATGTAAATATTATGGATGTTTCTAATTTCTGATTCAGAAAGTAACAGAATGTGATTACCAGAACCACCTCACTGCACACACACAGTCCAGACTGTTATTATTTTCTCAGTAATAACCAGATTACATAATACAGTCAGTAAAATAATCCTGCCACAGCCATTTTACTGAGTATAGTTATTATACTTCAAGTAAAACCTGTTATTTGTGTATATCTATATTTGTTTATTTACAATTCCTGAGACATATCTGTGGTTTTTGAAGACAGTCAAAAAACGCCCAAAACTTTAATATGAAAATTGTATTACTATCTATTAAAAGAGACAAGCTTTCTGTTTAGCATATCCTGTGATACTTTGTCCTTCCCCTCCTGAAATACCTTCACTTTCAACAGGGCACTTTGCATTAAGCAGAGAAACCCCTATTCACCCCATAATTACAGATGGTTGTTAATTATTTTAAGTAGTGCATGAGTTTGGAATAATTAAAGCCACAAGATCCATTCTGCAATACTATTCTGAGTTGAAAAGGGAATACTGAAATTATGATAATTAAGATGAAAATATCATAACCTCTCTTATTGACAAGTTAAAATTCATAAAGCAAGGAACAGTTAGCTGAAGTCTCTTTTCTTTTAAAGTATTCTCCGAAAAATTGATGCTTGATGCTTAATTAGTCATGTATGGAATTACTATGCAGTGATTGTAGCAGGATATATTCTTCAGCTCATAGTGTAAGCACAGGAAATAAAAAGGACATTGAAAAGCAAAATGAAACTAAGATTTGCGGAATTCTACAAATATATGGTAGGGAACCTAATTAATGTTCAATTCCTATCCCCATTTTCTAGGAAAGCTATGGTAAAAATACTAATGAGCAGTTGACGTTATAAAACAGAAAGGTGTTAATGCAGGAAAAGACTACACTTCTTTCATTGAAAGTGAGGGGGAACATGAGCAGGTGGCGCTGGGGACTGTTTGCAGATGTGCTTGCCTAGTTGTATTATTTCTGGTATGGAGGGGTTAGCCTGTTGCCTTGCTATCTGTATAACTGTGATTTTATACAGCAGTAGTAGAAGACACAGAATATGGGGAAATCTTTCAGCAGAAGGGAAGGGAAAAAAGAATACTATTGCAGAGACTATTTTAGCTCTCAAAAACAGTCTCTGAATCAGGACAACACAGAAAGTGGTAAAACCCCCATTTGTTTCCAGTTCAAGAACTGTACCTTCAGTGATGAGTCTCCCAGGAAATAAAAGACGTGATGTAGCACTTTATTTGCACAAAAAAAAGTAAGGATAATTGCTTTGGTTGGCATTAATCCCACCAAATTTTAAGAACTTAATTGAGGATCCTAATTAAGAGTGTAGTTGTCCTAGGTTCTGATATGATCAATACTGAGAATTTTCTAGAAGACAATTCAAGTCTTGCATTAACTCAAGTCACTGCAAGAGAAGCAGTCCTTCTTTCCTGAGACTTATTCAAACAAATATTAGTTAGGTTGCTTCACATTAGAGAGGGTGAGGGTAGACCCTTAGCTTTGAAAACCAGACTCTTGAAGTGCCATACTTTCTTTTCATGCCATACTGGAATTTGTTCTTTCCTCTGACTGGCTTTTCTACTGTTCTTTAAACTGAGCTGTTCTTTAACCTGAGCTGCTCTTCATTTGACTCAGAACATGATTTCCAAGGAAGGGAAG
>NDXB01008041.1:0-13191 GCA_002631895.1 Agapornis roseicollis
TCCAGTTGTCGGGAACTTCACCTGACTGCCCTGATATTTCAAATATGATGGCCAGTGGCTTAGCAACTTCTCTCACCAGCTCCTTCAGGACCCACGGATGAAATGTCTTGTGGGAAGAAACAGTGCAAAGAAGATATGTACACTTTTGGTTGATGCAGTGATTATTTGTTAATGCACACAGCAGACAGCTAGCACTCCATGTGACTGGGCTAAAGTGTGGCACACTACCTCTCTTCTCCTTTCTTCGAGATACCTCTCAAGTACGTGAAGGTCCATCAGGTAGAGAAGCAGAGGCCCTCATTTCTCTGTGGAAGGGACTTCTCCTCCATGTTGCTGCATTGCTGGCTTCCTGATGTTTATTTTTTTCTTAGAGATTTTTACCTTTCCATGGCAGTATTTTTCTTCTGGAACCCTTGAGCTGCTATCACCACTGCAAGACTTTCAGTTCTCTGTGTGTTTACTTTTCATGTCTGTCATGGTTTTAGCTCATGGATTTTCTTCTTAAACTTTAAACCACAGTTTTCTCAGCAAACCTGAACCAAGGTCACAAAGTTGTGCTGCATCAAACTAAGCCTTGGATCACAGAGACTGAAACCCAGAGCCAAGGGTTATAGAGTTATCTTGAGAGGGAGACCAATTCACTTCCTTTTTGCCCTCATAATCAATGGGATTTTAGAATTAGTAGATCTCATCCTCCTGAAGCCGCTTTTTAACAATAGGCTGGAGAAAGAAAACAAATCTTTATAATTTTTCAAGTCCCAGCCAGTTTCTCACCTTTCAGTGAGCTAGCAATTGAATCAATTTGACTGAAATAAAGAAAATATTTTTTGTGCAATTGTGAAAGATTCTTCTGCTGCCAACAGCTGGTTTTCATTTCAACAGACTCTGTGTCCACTCACCATCCTAGTGATTTCCACCAATTCAAATTTATCATTCAATACTTCAATATTGAATATTGAATAGACTGTCATACAGAGCATGTCTAGTGTTGATCAGAATACATCAATCAGTGTTTTAATTTGAGAATCTTATTTATATTTTTAAAATATACTTTCTTAAATATGATACATAAGTTTTCATAAATTTTTGAAAAATAGGTTTGTAATGCTCAAGTACAGGAGCTATTGAATCACAGTGGGATGACAGCAGTGACAGTGTCCTCCTTGATACTATTACTACAACTGTCTGTTGTATTAAACATGTTGTGAGAACTCTAAGGCCATATCCCTGCGTGTAAATTAAAGATGTTGGGAACATACTTTGGTATCAAGTTGATGAAGAATGTTAAGTGTCCCTACTATCACAGTCTGTTAGATTTCAGAACAGGATGGCTGCATTCAAGCTGCCTCATGTGAATATTATACCCCTAACTGTGCCTGGCAAGTGTTTTCAAAAGCAAGTTTGTCACAGAAAAAATGGGCTCAGTCACAGATCCATGTGATTGGACCAAAGCCATTTATTCCAAAACATCTACCCTTTTTATGCAGTTGTCTGCATCTGCTTACAATAGCCTGCAGTATTATAATCGGATACATATACAATAGCTCTCTGTATTAATTCAATAGTTTGCTGTATTAAGATTGGATACATATACAATAACTTGCTGTATATAACTGGAGACATATTCAATGTAGCACACAGCAACTAGTATACAATTGGTTAAATTAAGCATATGAGAACCTAGCCTTTAAAGTTTGCTAACAGTTCAATCTTTTGTGTCTTAGCACATTCCAGTTTCCTCTTATCTTGCTTGCACTGTTACTTTCGCTTCCTTACCCAGGGCTTTGTTTCATGTCGAACTCCACGTAAGCACTTGCTGACTTAGGAACGTGACCACTCTTTGCTAAAAATCCATCCACACAAGTTCTAGCTGGCCAGGGCCAAAACTGTGCTGAACCCAGCCAAACAACTTAACAACAGGATGACCAAGTTTCAAGTTCATTTAATCATGCAAACATTACTTTATTGGACAAAGGCCTGAAAGTGGTATGGGAAACATATAGTTTGTGAATCCCACAGGGGATTGCACATATGCTGCACAGCACCGAGTTGTCTATAACCTTGAGTGCTTTCAGGTAGAATATGAAAGGACTTTTCAAAAGTTTCATAAACTTTGGCTTTATGCATATTCAAGGAAAATATAGGATTAGGTACATTCTAGGTATGTTTAAGTTTACATTAAAGACTTTCATTGAAGTTACTCCCACTTCACTTGAGCCCTGTAAATTGACTTTACAATTGTAATTTGAGTAAACAAACCCACTGTCCACATGTTTGTTCAGTGGCCCTCTTCTAGGGAACAGCCTTTTTTTATTCACCAGGTGGTAACAAGAGTAGTGGAAGGCCCATAAAAATCAGTTACAAAAATATGGTGGTGAATGGCACTGGTAAATGCTGGTACTGGTAATCTGCAGCACACAAATAAGTTTTAACCAGATTGCATGGCAGGTAGGTGGTCAGGGTCAGCTTTGCTTTGGACTTGATGTTGAATGCATGTACAAGTTTAATAGTAAGCATAGAGCACCATCTCACTCTTACCTAAGATAAATTATTTAGTCCTTTAGCCTTTGAAATTCCACCATCATTTTATAAATGAAATTTAGATTTTTAAGTGAGATATTTTCAAAGTTTTTATGTAAGAACTGTATGCAATAAAAAATGCCATAGAGTTCAGTGCTGTCTAAGGAACAAATAACAAACTTCTTGAAAAAGTAATTTCATGAAGCAAATATTTTTCTGTTCAAGAGCAGAAGTCTATATACATAACTTATCCTATGGTGTTACTGTCTTTCACATCTGTAACCCTACTCAGGTGCATGGCTCTAAAAATGCCCTCTATCCTCTCATACAGAATGGGCAGTACTGCTGCAGGCTTTTAGACAGACAGAGTGTACACCTAAGTGGATCCAAAGTCCTACTGAATGAGAAAGACTAGAACCTTTGGAGCTGAGTAAACTGAAGGCACTTGCTGAACTGACAGTATGTAAGAATCCTCACGAAATTCTCATTGTAGTTCAAAGAATGTGAACAGCAATGATACACTACACAATTAGAAGAAACATTCTTCTGAAAGCTTACTAATGTCTGTTATTACTTGCTAGCTAAATAATTATTTTTGTCATTATTTGGAGTTGTATTTACTAAAAATATTTAAAGAAACCCTCTGTTAAGCAGAAGTGCCCTAAGTGAACACTGTTCTTTTAAGTGAAGAAGTTACATTATTATTACTAATCCATTGTACATCTTGAATTTAGGCATGAGAAGAATGATGCATGCTGACAGGAGAAGAAATAGTTAGAGTTTGGGCTTTACTTGATTTCATCAGCACACGTCTCATAGTGCTAGAAAGGTTGCCAGGCTAGTGAAGGAACCTGACATATCAACGCTGTTAAAACTGTGGCCACCTTTGAACTTTGCGATAGATATCAAAGATGTAGTCAGGACTTAAATCACATGGCATATGATTTCTCCACTCCTGTTCTACTCAGGTTTCAGATATATGTAGTTACATGTCCCTGTCTGGGAAGCTAGGGACCAGGTGAAGGAAGCTAAGGCCCAGTTAAAATTAAAATTAGCTAGGGACGTTAAGGATAACAAGAAGGGATTCTATAGGTACACTGCGAATAAAAGGACATGGAACTGTTGGAAGAAGTCCAGAGGAGGGCCACGAGGATGATCAGGGGACTGGAGCATCTCCTGTATGAAGACAGGCTGAGAAAGTTGGGACTGTTTAGCCTGGAGAAGAGAAGGCTGCGTGGAGACCTCAGAGCAGCCTTCCAGGATCTGAAGGGGCCTGTAGGGATGCTGGGGAGGGGTTCTTCATTAGGGACTGTAGTGACAGGACAAGGGGTAACGGGTTCAAAGTTAAACAGGAGAGGTTTAGATTGGATCTAAGGAAGAAATTCTTTCCTGTTAGGGTGGTGAGGCACTGGAATGGGTTGCCCAGGGAAGCTGTGCATGCTCCATCCCTGGTCGTTTTTAAGGCCGGGTTGGACGAAGCCCTGGGTGGCATGGTCTAGCGTGAGCTGTCCCTGCCCTGACAGAGGGGTTGGAACTAGATGATTTTAAGGTTCTTTCCATCCCTAACTATCCTATGATTCTATATTCTTCTCCTAGTACATGTTGACTTCAGTTTGAAAGATTGAGAACAGTAGTTTTTTAAGAAATTTCTGTTAAGAAAGCAGGGTTTCTTTCCATAAAATTACACTTGTTTTCTGCAGATTTTTCTCTAGCACCAGCAGAATTGACTTTGAAATAAAATCCAACAGGTTTCCCAGTTGATTTTGATTTAATGGACGTCTTTGGTAGACGGCCTCAGGGTAGGCTGGCTCTAGCTATTTATCTTTATACTGGGTAGTTTATGTATTTTAAGAAAGTGACAAATGGCAGCTTTAAAAAAACTCATTATGGTAATTGATTATTATAGGAAAACCTCGGAAACTTTATGAAAGAGAGCCGTATTCTCTAAGAGTCTTAACTTTAAACCAGACTTGTAATTAGAAGAATCCATAAACATTTATCACATTAAGAGAGGTTCAGTCAGTAAGTTTAGAATAAAACCCTGGAGTCACTTTATTGTCCTGTGTTAAAATCACATACTTTAGTGATTTTCCCTTACCACAGAGAGATTAATTTGCCCAGCTGAGTAGAGGACCACACACACTCTCAGAACCCTTCTAAGCTGGTTAGATTGTTCGTGTCTCTAGGAAGGGTGACTGGACTCTTGGACTGATACGATTCTGAGCATTGTACTGAAGGCATATTTTCAGAGTAGAATTTTTTCAAGAATTTGACCTACCTGTTGTCCCTCTACTCCTTCTCCTTTGCCTCTCCATCTACCTGAAACTTTGGTTGTCTTCAGCAGGAAATTCATTAATGCCTATTTCCCTCACCTCCCTTATTTTAGTGGTAGCTTGTTCTGACCAAGTTTTGAGAGATTCCAGTGCTGAATCCATACATAAGATGGCCTTCAGTTTATTTTTAAAGGTATTATGTCATATATATATATTATATTTAATTTCAGGTCCTTATGGATTAGTGACTGATTAATTTAAGCAAACAAAAAATATTTTGTTAAAGTATAGTTAATATTGGAGGGAGTTTATTTTGCTTTCATTAATATGATAAATCTCTAAAACATAAAAATATTGGCCCAACCTTTGCAATCACTACCTAATATTACATTACTAATGCCTATGGAATACAGAGACAACATTTTTGGTCTGTCCTTCATAGAGACAGTTAGCACTCTAGAGACTCATTCACTATTTTCATAAATGGTGAATATGAAAAATAGTTTCTGATTTCAGGTATGGGAAAGTTCTAATCATGTCCAAACTCGTGAAGTGGTTGCTGTCCCTGTGTACAGAAAAGTAAATGTTATGCAGTTAACTCTTCATTAATTTTTTGTTCCTCATTTAGGTGTGAATTATATGACTCAGTTTGATTTCTAGTTTAACCAAGGGAGTATACACTTTGTATTCTGTAGAGAAATAAGAGAACAGGTTGCTCAGGATAGACCATAACTGATCATCAAAAGGCAGAAATTACTTGTAAAGCTATGCATGTTAATACAGTACATATGCTTCAACAATATTCAGTCCAGACAAGATATTTTGTGATACGGCTTTTCAGGTTTAATCTACAATGGCTTGTCTTTTCTTTTAACCAGCTTTAATTGTGGTAACCCTCATCACTTATAGTGCTTTTTCTTCTGGCACCAAATCTTGCAGACAAAACAGCATATAAGAATATGTCTTTCACTTCTAAAAAGTAAGTCTCTAGCTTATAAAATTGGTGTGAAAATACTGACTTTGCCACCTTAAGTATTTGTAAGGCTCAGAAATAAAAATGTAAATGAAAGAACTATAATAATTGCTTTCTTAAAACTTTTGTTATATTTAACAAAATCATAATTTTTAGAACAGTTTCATGACATTTGGAAATTTGGAGTTGACAATGTCATAATTTCTCTTTATATATATTTTATTGCTTAAGATAATGTTCTACATATAAATATACATATGTCTATAACAGAAGCAAACCACAAAATCTGAGAAACAAAGTGAAGTTTTCACAAACACAGTTTCTGACTCTTCTCAACAGAGAGCTTAGAAAAACAAACCCATTATAATTGCATCTATTCTTTCCCCACCGTCCAGCTACATCTTTTTACCATTAAAGTTTTTCTTTTTCCAAGTTGGCTTCAGTCTGTAAACCCCTCTTTAAACATTAAATAAAAATCATTGTTCCTTTGGCAACTATATGGTTTCTTTGCTGAAAGCTGCTTAATACAAATATTCTGCTAACACAGAGATATGTTACTTGATGTATACAGTAAAAGTAAAAGATATCTGCTAATAGAAGAGAAGAAAATTCATGTTCTTTGTGTTTTCCCATAATAGAGCTTTTTCAAGTTAGCCAGTGTTTCAGATTGATAAATGTCAGATAAGCAATGAAATGTATAAAGGTCTAAACCTCCAAGTTCTTTCGTCTGTACAGTCAGTGTGAAAAGAACACATTGGCATGTGGAAGGGTCAGGCCATAAGATTTCAAAGTGTGATACAAATGTACTTTGAGGTGCAACTGAGCTGCTTCAGTGCTCATATGTAACACTGCCTCAGAGGATGGACAATGTCTTTCTCTGTTTTTATTTTGCTTAATTAGCTGCTTTGAAGTTCTACCTTAAACCAAAATGCACTCTACTGAAACTCTGACATAAGGCAGATAGATAAATAACTTGCAATTATTGTTGAATAGGGTGTTAATGCAGAAGCAAAATGTTACCTGAAATACATAGATTCTTTCTAAAAATATGTTGCTATACAGTGCAACAAATTCACTTTTTTTCTTTTTTTGTTTTGTTTGGTATGCAAGTTTTTTAGCAAAGTGAAAATATTCCTTATTATACAGAATAGGAAGTCACTGAATTTTCCCTACTAATCTGTAACACAGTTTTTACTTCACGTTTTTTTCCTAGGAATTGCTGGCAACAAGATACTGAAATGAATTTGGCTTACCTGAATCTTACATCTAAATGTAACATGAAATTTAGAAATAATATGCTACTTAAAATTTAAAATTCTGCAATTCTTTTTTTTCAAGTAAGGCTAGAGTTATTACATCTTGTATTCCTTTTGGATATAAACTCTTAAAACTATTGCTATTTGCAAGAACTTCAGACTACAGCTCATCCACTGCATACATAGCATTGTAATTCCAGGAAAGCTTGACAGACCTATTGATATAGGAAAGAGTTAAACCTCAATGCAGAGTGGAA
This sequence comes from Agapornis roseicollis, assembly GCA_002631895.1. Taxonomy (NCBI): domain Eukaryota; kingdom Metazoa; phylum Chordata; class Aves; order Psittaciformes; family Psittacidae; genus Agapornis; species Agapornis roseicollis. The sequence continues at coordinate 7,280 of NDXB01008041.1, forward strand.
GCCAGCCTTTCACCATCATTTTATCATTTCTCATAGAAAATTTCTGTAGAAAAGATGTAGTGTATTTCTGCAAATTCCTAGATTTGCCTGGCTAGAAGCCCTGACTGGTGAATGCCTTACATTGATGGGCGTAAGTGCAAAGGAAGTCTCACGGTCCTCACTTTTGGAATGGGTTTTAACTCTCGCCTATCAACAGAACATTAAAAGTTTGATATCTAAAACGAAGCAAAACTCCATTTGCTTCCTTAAGGGAGAGTATTTCACTCCCCAAAGTAGTTGTTTTTACCAGTTTTGAGTCATGATGGCTGGTATATAAAATAACCTACAAGTCTGATCTGCCACTTCACATCTGGGCTCATATATTTCTGTGACTATGTTATATTTGCTATGTACTTTAAAGAAAAAAATAGAGTAATTCCAATTTACTGTGCAAGCCGAATAGGGACAATGGTCCAGTGATTGCAAAAGTGCTTCTATGCCAATGCATCTCCTGATTACTGAGAGTTATGTTAGCATGGAGATACCTTTTGCTTTTCTTCTAATGTATACTGGGAGAAAAGCTAGCAAGAATTCAATCCTAATTTAGTGCAATATCTTGTGCATATATTTGCCTGTACTAAACAGCAATATTTTATGCTTAAAGGACACAATTTTCTCTCATTAACCCTGCAGAGGTCAGTGGGATGTACAGAAACTCTAGTAAGCATTAATTTTGTATCATTTGCATATAGCAGTTTTATAAGGCATTTCTAAGGTGCAAAATACTGTCATATGGAAATGCATTCACCAGTATGATTTCTCACAGTATAAAATATTTATTAAGAAAACATATGCCTCATGGTACATATGTTCCTATGTTTTAATGCACATTTTATAGGGATTTTTCTTTTTAACCTGTTACTTTACTCTTTTATTTTTCAAAGTTGATTCATTGTTATTAAACAAAATCAAAGAGGTGAAGAAAACAACATGTGGCAGCTCTATTTGTTGCTATCATATTGTTTTATTGCTTGAATACCTCAGAAGGTGGCTATTGTACTTTTATTGAGCAAGGGATAGAATCCCTTTCAAATCCAGGTGTTGACCACATGTTTATCAGAGTTTCCATAAACAACAAAGAGTTTTTCTTTCTATATCTGCTTTCTCTGTGAAAATCAAACTGAGCCCTGCAAATATGTTAATCCAGATCTGCAAAATCTTCAAGCTCTTGATTTGATTCATGCATGCTAGCAAGGGTCAAACTGAGGGGAAATAGCAAAGCAGCATTTCCTCTGAGGTGATTGTAGTGCTCTTGCCTTTGTATATTACTACTAGCAAATGTAGTAGTGGTGGCATTGGTGGCATGGTGGCATGGTGGCAGTTTTTCATTGCTGAGGATTAAAACTAAGGTTTCTAAACTAAGCATGCCAAGGATGCAAAGTTCAGATCCAAATTGCAGCTTTATTAAATTAGGTGTTCAGATACGGTGATTGGAATTTGCTTCAAGTATAAAAAGCATTCAGATCTAGCTTTTTCAATTATTCTTATATTTGTTAAGCACTGATTTTTGCACAAAGAGCCATACTTTAAAAACAGCCCACTAATTTTTACCTCTTCTTATCACACACCTGCTTGTCAAGGCAATAAACTCCAGTTAAAAAATGGATTTCCGATACAGCAGTTTGCTCCAGGGAATCTTCATTTCTGTAAAATATTAGTTTGCAGTTGCATTTATTTAATTGAGAATCCTTACATAAATATACATAATGTACATACAAAAAAGATAATACTGAAACAGAACACTCTAATAAATACAGATTTTTAAGATATGGTATAAAAGAACAAACATCATAGCATTGAACTTGCAACACCTGCACGAATGTTTGTAACAATAAGAATCATTATTTAATGAATTATTATCCTTCCCATAGCTCCCAAATAGGTACTCTGCAATAAAAAGGAAGAAAGAAGGACATCTTCCCCTAAAATTACTGTAATAGAAGGGGTTCATCTTTGAAAGAGTAAAGCTGTAACAAGGAAGTTATGTGGTTATTTGTTGTTGATTAAATATGTTGGCAAACATCTAATCTTTACAAAAAGGTAGCATGTGTTGCCTACTCTTCCCTTCCTTCCCCTTCCCCTTCCCCTTCCCTTTCCCTTTCCCTTCCATTTCCTTTTCCCTTTCCCTTTCCTTTTCCCTTTCCCTTTCCCTCTTTTCCTTTCTTGAGTAAGCTCCTTCTTTTTGCGGAACAGTAAAAGTCAATCAGGTGTAGAATACACACTTACCTGAGAGTCGCAAGATCAGGAAACCTGGGGGGAATTTCTCTATATTACTTGGTGCCTCATCTCATGTGAATGTGAGAAAAAATTATACTACTTTATCGAATTAACAGAGCAAACCTTTCAAAAGTCATTAAAATTAAATTAGGCTTCTTGCTTGTTAATTTGGAGCAATGTTAGTGTATTTTTCTCTTCAATCAATTTCTAAAAATATTTTTCCTTAATTCTTGGTGTTTATTTCACAAAAGAGTTCAAGAGGATTAAGGTTTCAAAATTAGTGCATTAAAGTATTTAGAAGTATGGGGCTGTCTTTTTTAAGAAAATCACTTTATATTGACAGCTCAGATTAGACATTTTTAAAAATTCATTGGCTATATAATAATTTGATCAATAACACACCAGTTCCTTATAGATTAGGATTTCCTTGGCTTAATAATGGAATAAGTGTATTTAATGTTGAAAACAAAATTCATTGTTATTCTTTTAAAATATACTGTCCTTCAATAGTTCAATGTATCAGCAAAATACCATAGTGGAGAATTGTGCTGGTCTTGAAATGGACAGACTGATGTGTTCTTGAGATCTGTAAAAATTGAGTTATTGGTGGTTTTAATGTCTTAGTTCTTTCCTTGTTGTTTGTTTTTTTGTTTTCTGTTTAGTTTTTGTTTGTTTGTTTGTTTTGTTTTGTTTGTTTGTTTTCTTTTTTTTCCTTTCTCTTTTTTTTGGCATGTTTTGGTTTTGGTCGGTTTTTTTCTGTTGGTTTTGTTATTGTTGTGTTTGTTGGTGGTCAGGGTGTTTCTGGGGAGAGGCATCCTTTCACAGGGCATATTTAGGTTCTCTCTAATCTAAACACTTGCTGATTACAGTTAGTTTCTCTAAAAGGTATCTATAGAAACTTCCTTGTCAGTATAGACAGCACTGAGTAACTGAAGAGGAAATCTTCTTATTTCTTCTGATTTGGACTTAAATTCCAAGTTAATTGTGGACACAGAAGCCTTTAGACTAAAAGGCAGAGCTAATGTTTTATTATCAACGGTGACATGTCCCTCTCTTTTCTGAAAAAGTAGTATTTTCTACAAACAGGCAACAGGCACATGGCCTGTTGGATCAGGTTACATTGGGTTATGTTGTGTTACATGATATGACATGCCCTGCAGTGACCTAAGGCAATGTCAGCTTGTGTTACCTTGGTTAGGAAATACTGTTCTTTATTAAGCAAGTGAGGAGAAGGCCAATCATCTCTAGTCATGAGGAATTTCTGTGCTCTCTGTAGGCAGAAGCAGTTAATGACAAGTAGTATGTTCTTCTGATTTTCTTTCAGCTAATTCTACGGAGTCTAAATCCTGCATGAATCATGTCTCACTATTATTTACTAGTTGGCATGTATTTTGCAAATCTAATTTAATTTGTTCCAGAGAACACACAGAAAAGAAATTCCTGTAGTGCTACAAAGAGGTGTGGTACTTGGATAGTGAATAGACAATAGCACCTATTTGGTTATGGAAATGAGAAATTTTGCAAAAGGGATATTTAGTAATCTTTTTAGATGGAAATGCTTAGTGTTGGAAGCCTAACTATTTATACATTTTTATGCATAGAATGGTCATTATTACTCTTCTACAGTTCTTCTAAGCTTCTTGCTTAAATAGTACATTATGAAAATGAGCTATTGCAACTGTGAAGTATGATAAAACTGAGTCTACTGTGTGACCCTACCCGTGACTCTATCAGGATAGGTACTCTCAATAAGTAAGTCTTGAGTTATTGCATTATGGGTTGTTATCAAAGGAACGCATTGTACTTGGTCATTCAGTGTAATGATCTTTAATATTATTTCCTATTGATACATTCAGCATGTAAATTCACTTTTAAAAGATTTTCACAAAGAAAGTGAACACTATTACACAGGTACAGCTATCTACTGATTTTATAGTAAATTACTGGTGCATGGTACAGAATGTAACCTCTTGGTTATATTCTGCAGTAAAAGGAATGGGTTAGAGAGGTTTTTATGTAAATTAGTAATGCTCTGTGTTGGAAGCCTAATTGTACTTTTTATTGTTGGACAAGTCAATACTGCTTTAATACACATTTTATAAGCTTCTTGCTAAAATTGTATATGAAAGGGATTAGTTCCCATAGATGAAAGGCATAATCTTAACAATGAGGCCACGTAAGCAGAATGGTTGAAGTACTGATAAAGGATTTTTTAGCTCCAACATATAATAAGTCTTATTAGTCTTATTAGTCACCACTATTTGACCCACTACAGTTCATTGTGCAAGTCACATACACTCAGTGATGGAATGAACAACAGCTACTGTAACAATATTCTGGCCAGATACAATAAATAAAAATGTGTGAAGTGCTTTGCCATAAACCAGAAACAACATAAATTCATTTTTCTTTACTTATCTTTGAAAGGGGAAAAAATAATAAAAAGCATAATTTAAAAACTGAGCTGTTTTATAAAAAACTACTAGGTAGCACATCATGAAGGAGGCTGGAGGAGAAGGTCAAGGTTCAGTTTTGGCTTGCTGTCTCACTTGATCTAAATCTTCCCACATGCTCAACAGTGCTCATTATCACAAATAATAAAATTCAGATGTTGGAGAGCAAGAGTTCGGCCCATCAGAGGAACATCTGAAGAAAATTATCTTCAAAATACAGGTTTCACATTAGAAAAAGAAAAGCCAGTTGTTGCACAGGTTTTCCTGGACAATCCTCACTTCTTAAATTAAAACAACAGTGGTGACAGAGGTAGTGAAGAAAAACAGAAGTACATGAGTCAGTTATAACTAACGGCTTTCAAGAAAAAGGAAGCCAGTCTTAGAAAATAGAAAAAATGAGATGTTAAAAACAAACAAACAAGAAAGTAATATTTCACACAGATTTCTTGGTATTCCCCAGCTCTAAAGAATTCATTGAAATGAATAGGAATGACTAAATGATGACAGCATACAAAATAGAACAGAGCAAGGTGTAACTGCAAATATGATGTGGTCTTGTGTGGTCTTCAGGTATGCCATTTTTCTTCCCTTATATCCTGGACCATAAGAGGGAGTCAGTTCTCATTTCCTCCATGAAAGCTATGCTTAAAGAAATGTGTTAAATTACACTAACATTTCTAGTAAATCCAAACTACAGATTATATATATGATCCTACCTCTGCAATGCTTTTATTTATTTCTATTTTTCTGTATGCAATCTTGTGCTGGAGAAAGTCTTATCTCAAGGTATGCTGTTACTCAGCATTTGGAGGTTTGTGGGTAATATACCTGAATGATTGGTCTTTCTTTGTCTTCTAGAAAGAGTCTTATAGATGAGCTTCTGGTATAAATTAATATTTACCATCAAATTTTTAGGGTGGTGAGGCACTGGAATGGGTTGCCCAAGGAAGTTGTGAGTGCTCCATCCCTGGCAGTGTTCAAAGCCAAGTTGGACGAAGCTTTGCATGGCATGATTTAGTGAGAGGTGCCCCTGCTTGTGGCAGGGGGGTTGGAACTAGATGATCTATGAAATAGTTTATTAGCTTGCCTTGTATAAAGAGGTACCCTAGGCAGACAGGCATCCTTCTATCCCATCCTGTTCTTATAATTCCCTCATGCTAGCCTACCCTTTTTTTTTTTTTTTTTTTTTTTTTTTTATTTTTT
>NDXB01008041.1:13660-43797 GCA_002631895.1 Agapornis roseicollis
TTTTTTTTTTAATTTTAATTTTAATTTATATTTTGGGAGTTATTTTAGCTTTTTTGTCTAGATTTCTAAAGAAAAACTACTTTTTCTTGTATGTGAGCAGACTTGCACTCATACAATTCCAGTGCTGCTGAAAATGGAAGGCATACAGTGGTTATTTGTGACAGTAACACTTGCAGTTCAAGACTCAAATGAAGCATTTCAGAGCAGCAATTGCAGTATGTTGTTCAATATGAGCTTCTGGCAAATCAGAGGATAAGACGATATCAAATTGTCAGAGAAATTGAAAACATTCTTCGATCTTTCTAACAATATAGATAAAGCAGTCAGCAAAGCAGATATTTATGGGAATGAGCAGGAGAAGGACAAAGGGGAATATCAGCAGAGTTTGCTTAAGCCCTGTGCCTCTTCCTCACAGAGCAAACAACACTCATTTCATTTCATTTAGCTTTAGCCATTTAAAAGACAGGCGTCCAGGTTAAGCAAATCATCTAGGTTTTCATTACAGTCAATGAGGAGAGTTAGGCTTTTCCAGGGCGAATGTATTTAATCTTAAAACATATTATAGATAGGATTAATTATTCTCAGTGTGTGTCTGTTTCCTTCCATTCATTAGAGAGGGAGCCTAGATGATTAGTTTAAACAACTAACTTGTGAAGAACTAACAGCTAATGTTAGCTGAGATGAATTCCTATTACCAGAAGTTTTGATAGTGAAGATGTCATTTTGTCCATGTTTTTCTTTATTTCTTCTTCTCCATGTCTCTTCTCCTTCCCCAGTCAACTCTGTTCAACAGGTGATCAAAGTCTATTTTTTCTTTCTCACTGAAAAGGTTTCTACGTATTTTACTTGAGATGTAGTAGATTTTACACCCAGTGTCTCTATTCTGCTTTCAGTATGTAGGAGAGGGGTGGGGTGTTTTCCAGATCAAGTTTAGTTGCCTAGGAATAACAGAGTGGATCGTCAGATCTAGGATGCTTTTCTTGTTTACATAAAGAGATCAATTTTTAATGGACAAATTGTTAAACCTTTGTGGTTTACAGATGCCTGGGCTAATCCCCTTAACACTAGTCCTGTTAAATGGTTGTGCTCCCTTGATATTTAATGGAGAGAAAAAGACTCATCAAGACAGCAGTTCATATCTCAGGCAAAAGGAAAATTTGTTCTCTAAGTTGTATTCTAAAAGGCTCTATACTTGTAGGGGTTTTGTTTTGGGCAGCACTTGGAAAGAATACATGGAGATATTATGTATCATCTTCCCTTTGTTTTTCATACTGTAGGCTTTTGTGGCAGGCTTTACTGGAAATTTGTTCATCATGTGCTTTTTTGATATAAACCATTCAGTTGTTTTGCTGATGGTGTTAAAAATTTCTTTTACAATGATTTTGAAATATTTGCATTAGGGAGGTTATTTAAGATAAAACAGCGCCTCAAAACAGTTGTCTGTTCATTTAAACAAAGTTATTGGGACACTGAAAATAACATTTGAAAAGGCTGAAATTACTAAATATGGAAACTTAGATTACTGCTTTGGTATTTTAAAGCATGTTTTATGGATCTCAAAATAGCCCCCAAAAGTCCCACAACAGTGTTTAGCTCAGCTAGCTGTCAGTACTTATTGTTCAACATTTCATTTGTCTATCTGCAGGGTTTTTATAGGTACAATATACTAGTAATAAATATATTATTAATTCCTACTGTGATTAGGTGTAGTAACACAGGGTTTTGCTGATATTTCTTTTTTAAAACAATGTTTTCTGTTATTTTGTTTTGCTTTCTCCTGGTTCTCACAACAGCTCTGTGTTAAACCTTACATATTCAAAATGGATTTGTATCTGAAACTGCCTTATTTTTCTGATTTTAGAAAAAGCTTTAGAGAAAGAAGTGACCAAACTGGTCTTGAAATTTTTCACCTCCTGAATCCACAGAATTTACCAAACATCAGGCAGATTTGGGAGCAAGAGCCCTCCAATTATAGAGCATGCTATTGACCACACGACAAAGAAACAGCTAGGTAGCTACCAGGTTCCTCCATTCTTGTGATGTTTGTATCCATCACAGTCTCCAGAGATGGTGACGTGAGGTCTTCCTTTGGTCCTCCTCCCTTATATAGTTTAAAAAATCCTACTTTGATGGTTTTGCCTTTAGTGAAAGGTCAGTGATTGTGCCCTTGTTTGACATAATTGATGGTGTAGTTAATTAGAATTATACTGTACTTAAAATAGCCCGTACTTCTAAGATCTGGGTGGAAGAGCTACCTCCTGCCGAGTTTCTCAGATCTAAAGAAGGGTAGCTTCCTCAAGCACTATTTACAAGCTCTTTTAGCATGCTTGTAGCATCTATAATCTGTAGAAGAAAGACTCCCTCCTGTGGAACTAATAAAATCCACAGGAGAAATGCTGTAGATTTCCCGAATCCTCATTCGCCTATAAGAATTTAATAAGATTGCAGCCATCTTTAGGTGTGAAGCTTTTAAGTTCCATCACATATATTCTAGGTCTACATACACATGTCCATGCTATTGGTGTGTTCATCAATTTTAAGATGGTATAGCTTTAATGACATCAGGAGTAATACCTAAATCCTCAGATTTTAATCAAGTCTGCTTAGCACATATACCAAATAACATCTTTAAATATCCTTGAGTATTCTAAGCAGAAAACATAGGTGTATTCCTAAACCAATATTTTTTAACTACTACTGCCATTAACTTCAAAAAGAACTCACTGTATTCCTTTATATTTTGAAAGGTATTGATGTTATTATGGACAGCAGCAAATTCACATATAGAGTATAATAGTTCCCATAGCCCCCTCCCATAGTTGTGTTCCCCCCTTAGTTTCAAATCACTTGCTCCCCTTGCCCACCAAATCTGACAAATCAAAATGTTTTTGAAAAAGTGATATCCAGATAATGTGTCTGATTTGCCAAAATTGGAAGAGGCTACTCATCAATTATTATTTTTCCATAAAAGAAAACAAATAAAATGTTACCCAAAGATAGTAATTTCTGTTACATAGCACTATTCGTTTATGTTAGACCTTATTCTTTAAGGAGAATAGATTTTAAAATAAAATTACTGTATATTCTGGTATGTATAAAAATCTTTACTAGCTGTTGTAGTTTCAATACCCTTTTAGCTTCAAAATCACAGATCTTTATGCATGAAATGTATTAATTTAAGAATGAAAAAAAAAACACCCCACATTAAAAGCAGAGGATTCTTTCAGTTCCTTTCTTTCAAGCAGACTGCTTTCTTAACCTAGTATAAGAAGCTAGTGTGAGTTTCATTGACTTGTTTTAAAGAAGCAGTTAATCAAAGAATAATGGATAGGATGTCTTCATCTGACAACATCTGTTGATCTGAAACACAAGAATAGCCAGTGTGACAGTGAAGGTGTTCTCTACTTTTTTTCTCTAGCTGAAAAAATGGGGCATAGAGCTGTACAACCCATAACAATGTGCATGTCTTTATATGATGTTGTTCACCAGAGACTTGTCAATAGACTGAGCCATATTGGTTCTGGCAGTCTTTCTACTGGGACAATATTTGCCTTGAAGTACTATCTTTTCTCTTTTTCAATGTCAGCCTGAAGGCTCTTAGACAGCATATGTTCATTTCATGTCTTAGAGATATTGCTTCTGGTATTGCAAATGCATTACCACATTGAGCTTTTTTGTAAAACAGATGGTACATATTAAGGTCTCAGTTTCTTAGACAATTTCTGCAACAATTGTACTGCATTCTTCACATTGACAAAAACATCATCAGCATCATGCAGTGAGGCACTAGATTATGTCAGAATGCTAAATGAACATCCACAGCAGAAAGAGTTATGAAGGTGAATCAGATCCCTTAGAGAAATAAAGAGGGTGTAAGTTGTATTTGGTAGATAGTCAGTTAAAACTTAATGCCCTGATCCTGCAAAGTAATCTTTTTGGGGTGGAACTTAACTTTCAAGGAGTGTTACTGATATGCAGGAATCACATTTGAAGTAAATGTTATGTTTTGTGAGGCTGAGTACTTAGACACATTGGAGATTTGGATGAGCACAAGAGACAAGCTGTCACTGAGGGATTATGAGAATGACATTGAAGCAGTGGTTCATGGGCCAGCAGGCTGGAGTACGGAACTGGACCAAATTAGGACAGGCTGTCAAAAATCTGGGTGTGCAGTGAAAAGGCAGTGAATAAGAAATAAATTAGTCACACTCTCCCAGAGACAATGTAGAAGGTACACCCTGGTAACATGAAGGTGCCCTTAGGCAAAACTAGAGAGATTGGTCTGACTGTGGTTACAGTAGAAAAGACACAGGGAATGGTCCACTAGCATCAGTAACCTGCTTTGGGGGTATTGTGTCTTTATCTCCCACTACAGCATCAGCCTTGTTGAGAAGACACTACCTCAGTTTCTTAAGTGAAAGCTGGGTTTCTTTGTCCTCATTTCAAGCACCAGGTCACATATGGAAAAATGGAAAGTGGGACTTGGGTAAAAATAAAAATTTGGATCAAAACATAGGTTAGCTGACACAACTGGTCCTTGTCCTATGGTCATTGTTTCTTTTGTTGGGAGGGTAACTGAAAATACAAGGCTGCTTTATCATGCTTCTTCATTTGAAACCTACATGGCTTCCTTTTGTCTGTGAGGTTTAAAGAACATAAGACCAAAAAAAAAAAAAATAAAAAGAGGGAGAAAGCAATATTTAAGCATCACATTCCAATGAGACAGTAGTGTAGACGGGGTGTGGTGCAAAGCTATGTACACGTGTGTATCTTGAGCTGGTAAGGAAAGTTTCAGAAGTAGTTGGTCCCCCCTTTTCAGCTTGAAAATGCCGTTCATTTTAGGAACCTGTCAGTCACTCATGTCATAGCAGTTAAACAGAAAAGTCTTACATCTCACAGTGCTGTTTTGAACATTATTCTTTCTAGGAATAACAGGTCAATCTGAAATGCTGCAGATGGTGAGCACATTTTGTGAGTGATAGTGCTGTTCTGGGGCTGTATTTATGACAATTAGTAATATCTGTAAGTAACTCACAAAGTTTTGCTTTTCCTTCTATAAAGTGATTGGCATTAGCTGTTTATAAAAATTATACATGGTACTAGGCTAATATTTCAGTGATCTATTGAACTGTCAAACTAATTTGTCTCAGGAATTTACCATTTTCTTTACTTCATGAGCACCCATTCTCCTCCTTGTTTTGTTTTTCCTATGCTCTTACAGTCATCTGATTTCTCTTGTGTTGCACTTCTACTAATCAGGGAGATATGGGAGCTCAGATTTCTAACTTAGTGTTTTCTCGTTGTAAAGTTTTTACCATCACACGTTAATATGGCATTAAAGTCATAATTTTTTGATCAAAAGTCCCTAAATGAAAAGTGCAGCCAAAGTCATAAAAACAAGATAGACAAACTCAGATGATTGCATGCTGCATTTAGTGAATTGGTAAATGAAAGACTTTAAAGCATAGTTAGAAACCTTTATATATATGGTGCTATTGCTCATAATCTGCTTTTATAGGAACATGAACTTGTACTTCCTGTGTTGGTGAGTTCAGTCCAGTGAAGGAGTGAGTAAGACAGATATTTTATGTCTTTCCCTTCAGCTTCATTTCTACCTAAATGGGTAGGGTTGGATTCTTGGCCTATTTCATGTACTACTGGGCTGAATGACTTACTCAGTTCAGTGTCAAAGACATTTTGAAACTATTTGTTATTCTGGCGACCCAGATAGAAATCATGTAAAATTCTCTGATTTTAAAAACAGATGAGCATCAAGTGTGTGACAATCAGCTCTTTTGGAGGTATCTTCTGTCTTTTCCTTGAAGACTAAGCAAATCTCTTCTCCACAGATAAGAAACACATCTCCAAATTGAAAGATCATAAATGCAGATTCCTGAATTTAGAAAGAGTCTGAAACAGGACCTCTAATGCTTCCCAATAATAACACAGGGATCTAGGTAGCAGCATTAAGCTCTAGGGAGATGTTCTAAAAGATGTCATATCTTTCTGCAAAGTGGTATGGACTCCAACAAAGTAATGAACAAACAAAAATATTTCAATCACTAAAACGAGAGTTTTACACCAAAGTAAAATCTGCTGAGCACAAAAATTGAGGCACATATCCACCTTACCCTGTAGTTGAAGGTAAGATGTAGATTTTGACATTTAATACAGGGTTTGTAAGGGTTTTCAGTTTACCAGGACAGATGATTTTTCCTAAATTTATTGTGTTCCAAATTAATGATGGCACCTTGTTTTCCTAGTTCTTATGCCCATTAGGGAAATGCATAATTCAGTCTAAAGATGTGCATGGATTGAGGTACTTGTGCTTGTGACCAGCTTTTGCAAACAGGAAAGAAATGTCCATTTTATGTCAACAGCTACTGAAGCAGAATATAGATTTAGTTCTTCCCATTTAATTTTAGCCATGTTGATTCACTCTGTTATTCTACAGTTTCACAGATCCTGAGGAAAAGCTATACAGCAGATTTACTATACAGCAGACTTACTATTCAGCGAGAAAGGGAATGTACATATTTTTGAGCTGAAAAATAATAATCAGGTTTTCTAATGACTTTCTGTCTTCAAAATACATGCAGATGAGTGAGAGAAAAAATATCTTTCATGTCTGTAAATGTCTCACAAACAGGAATTTAGGATCTGTGTTCAATGCTTAAATTAACAAGCAAGCCATTCTGGCAAATGTCCAGTTTTCACAAATTAAAGACATTTTTAATACAGATAAATCCTTTGTCTTTCAGTAATTCAGTGCATGCGCTGTGTTGATATTTTTTGACAATACTGTACAAAGTTTATTATTTTTTCACTGTGCTTCAGCTAAACATGGGCATGAGGTGGATTTTTGTGAAAAGAAAACAAAGGATATTATTTTTGGAAACTAAAAGAAATTCCTCACATATTGCTTGGCCCTGTGAGCAGAAGGTGTGAAGGAAGGGGCTGAAATGCTAGAGACATCAAATGCTTTAAAAGCCAGCACTTGAGTGTTTAAAAAATAGACTGTCAGCTGAAATGTTTCAATGTGAGAGAGAGAGAGAAGGAGAGGCTCAAAGGTGTTTAAAAGGGCTGCTGGCGAGACTTGTATCAGGAGCAGCAACAGTGAGAAATTCATTGGCGCTGATGATGGAGAGGGCAGTATCAGAGATGATTGAGGCACTGAAGGTGCTGGCACTGGAGCTACAAATGGTGACACTGGTGGTTGTGGGAGGGGTGGAGGTGACAGCTTTGTTAGCAGCCTTGTGTCTGATGAAGAAGTGAATGCTTCTCTGAGAGTGCACCCTTCACCTTTATGTTAAAAATAGCACTTGGTAAGCTATTTAAAGGGATTTTGGGGATTCTAGTTCTCCTTTGCCATATGGGTGGCTGCTAACATCAGATTTGGCACTTTTCACTCCTGAACTGCAACATTACAAAGTAAATGGGAAACTCTGTATTTCACTTATGTCTTAGTCCTTGCAACTTTCACAGGAGCCATCCCCTTTATTTAATTTTTGATGGAACTTTTTCAGAAAATAAGCAAAAATCCCTTAGTCAGACCACCTTCAGTAACGAAAGAAAAGCAAAATGCTAGTTTTCAATTGGGTTTTGGATACTGAACATATGACCTGGATTGTTGTTCTTCTCACTGTTATCACTGTTGTCATCTGGTTCTTTTTTACTCACTGAATAAACACTGACTACTTCTAAAGAATCTGCCATCATTGCTGCTTAATGAAATTTTCTTCTGTTTAAGTTTAGGTAAAATTATATCTGCATGGTAGTAGGACTCCTTAGGAAAATACAGACTCTTTACCTTAACTAGTCTTTTCACAGTTACTCTTCAGGTTACAGATTGCTTCAGTGTTAATTCAAAATTGGCGGTGGTAGAATAAAGATGTGTACTGTAAGAAACACTTCCCTTCCTGAAATCGACACCAAAGTAAAGCAAAAGAATCTGGTTTCTAGGGATTTTATTTTTTATTGTTTAATTCTGTGCAATTTTTATTGTATATTATTGTAATAATGTGCTCGCATGTATGAACACCTAAACTCAGTGGAAGTTTTGCTGTGGTGACAGAGGTTTGCTCCTATTTATGAAATACTGCAATTTACTTGAGAATTTTTTTCTCAACTTTTATGCTGTTGTAGTAGCAGGAGATGTTGAAGAATATTATATTTAGCCACTAATAGGCTTCTTTTGTTCCTGCATCACAAAACTTCTTTAAAAAATGAGACAAAGGGCTATGTCTTCAGGAAATTTCCCAGAACTTCATAAATGATATATCCCAGAGCTACTATTTTAGGGACAAATGTTGGTAATCTATTTGCAACAGTGTCAAAGTAGAATACTATGAGATTTAGTAACCAATAATTTTTAATATACAGAAGCCTGTGCCCATTTGCTATAATTTTAAAGTGAAAAAAAATTTTAAAGTGAAAAAAAGCAAAGCAAAACTAGGTAGCAAACCTATAAATGCTCTTTATAGAGGCTTTCCTACTTTTGTTGCTCTTCCTCATGAAAGTAAATAAGTTAAAAGTGTTAATATGTTTTCTACTTTAAAACATAGATGTGGGAATTTCCCCCTTAGATTTGCTTTCAGACAGCTTCTCTATTTGTCTAGCAATGCTTCAATATATACATATGTGTGACACCAGAGTTTTGAGAGCTCCGGCAAATGGCACCATTTCAGCAGCTTGTTGGCAAACAGAAGTCTGGAGATATTTACAGATAGTAGCATTCCAGCCTCTGAGTAAATACTTGACTAGTCTTTTCAGCTTCTGGCCAAATAGTAAATGTTAAGATTGCTTCCAGTGGGGCACAGGTATTCATAGCAGACACATGTCTTGGTCTTGTTTCAATTCTATGTGGAGTCCAAAGAGCTGGTTTTAATTCTTGTATGGATTTATAGCTTTTCTTCTTGGACCTCAGATTGGCTCAGCACTCAAAGCCAACTGAACATAGAATCAGCAAGGCATTTTATTTTCGATAATTCCTTTGTTGTTTTTTTTTTAATTTACTAAAACAGCCACTGAGTATTTCGACTTCTAGAATTTTCTGAACTGTTTTAACAGGGTTTCTTTAAACTGCTCCCCAGAAGTATATGGATACACAATATATTTAGACTATTAATGCTTCTTATCCTACTGCTCTTCATTTTTTTTTTTTCTCTCAAAATGCAGGATGATGCTTGAGAACATTGTGTTCACTGACATGACAGAAATTTTGCTGTGTGTAGAGTGTGCCTACCAAAATTTACATGACTACCAAGGATTTCTAAAGTGAATAGCAGCTCTCTAAGCTGTCTACTAAAAGTCTGGTTAAATTTGTCCAGCTTCTTTTGCCTTTACAGCAGTGGTTGAGCTACATGAATGCAAATCACTATCCTGTATTGGTTGAAATGGGGGTCTGACAGACTGTATCTAAATCATGTCTACTTTACAGCAACCAGGGCTACATCTCAAAGAGCAGCGCTGCTTTTTCACCTCTTCCCTCTGAGGTTTAGAAAACACAAAATCAAACCAGAGCAACAGGGTGAGAAATGGCTTTTCTCATTAAGGCTTCTTTTGGGAGCAGGTATTTGTGTGGGAGATTCGTTCAAGTCCATTTCATGATTAGTGGGTGCCTGAAAGAAAACAGGAGAAGAAAATGTTGTTTTCTGCAACCTTTCTGAATTCTATTTGCAAAACGGTTCTGTGAACACCCATCTCTTTCAGCTCACCTTCTTTTTGAACTCTTAAGTGTTGTCTAATCATAGCTGGTCACAGGTGGAGTTCATCCTAACAAAGTGCCTAACTACCTCATATGGCAAAACTGCTGACACGGCAATTGTAATGGTATGTGTTCTGGCAATTAAAATCTCACCCACAGCTGTCACCTCTCTTCTCACCCTACTTCTTGTGGTGGATAGAATGAAAACTGTGGAAAGTGAAATAAAAAGAAAAAAAAAAGAACTATTAAAAAAAATGTAGACCAAAAAATTAATAAAAAGAAAAAAGAGTTTATGGATACCTGGTGGCCCCTTTTTGAATCTGACGCTTTCTGGAGATCATGAGGAAGAAAAATAAGGCAGGACGGGGTCACCTCACCACTAANAAAGAACTATTAAAAAAATGTAGACCAAAAAATTAATAAAAAGAAAAAAGAGTTTATGGATACCTGGTGGCCCCTTTTTGAATCTGACGCTTTCTGGAGATCATGAGGAAGAAAAATAAGATGGACACATCATCAAAGTTGACCAAAAAAAAGGGAAAAATGACCTTCAGCCATATATGATTAAGTATGTTTTCTGCTATATTATTTTTGTAGCATTCAGGTCTGCACTTTTTCAGCCTTTGCTGATTGAGTTTTTAATCACCTCATGCTGAATTCAGAAGAAAGAACCAGCAACACCCAAGGTGTTTTGACAATTAACAGTGAATATTGGTATATTGTACTTTGTGCAAGCTTCCTGCACTGCTCCAAATCCCTCCTAATGTTTTTCATTTGCCTGCCGTAAGATGTCCCCACTCATGCCTGATTCCTCTTGGCTGCTCCTTCAGACCACAGACTGTTGCAGTGTCCTGTTATGCTCAGAAAAGCTCATTACATTAAAAGCTAATTTCATGCAGCCAATTCAAAACACTTCTAAGTAAACTACCTAAAAATCCTCATGTAAACATTGTATAAGTTATTCATGAATTGATCCCTAAGGCCCATATCCTCCCTTTGCATGTAAAAAAATATTGCACAGTGTGTATCTGGGAGGTGGAGGAGTGCAGAGGGGAAGGTTCATCTCAAAAGATCTGCGGCTTTTAAGCTATTTCCAAGCCAACACGCAGGCCCTTTGGCAGAAAGGTTGGCGTCATACTGTGATGGCTGGGGGTGTTGCCAGCAGCTCTCACAGAAGACGCCATAGAAACAACAGGACTCCAGCCTGTAGATCTATACCCATAGATGTCTGAAGTAACTACTAAGCAGTGGTTTATCACAGCTGGTTTACAGAGTATTTCCAGATTTTCTTCACAGTATTAGAGTTTCTGACATATTTCAAAAAAAGCAGCTCCTTGGGAATAGTATAAATGCCTTGGACCAGGTCTCTTAACAGCGTCTGAGAATGTAGTTTTTGACCCACTTCTATTCAGGAGCACAAGTCCCTATCCTCTGCACAGACTTCAGGTCTGCCTTTATCCATTCTTTCTTTAGTGTCAATTCAGTTGTGAACAGGCCTGCAGAAAACTGGAAGGTTATTGAACACAAAGAGAAAGAGGCCAATTACAAATGACCTGGAGGGAGCAAAGTATGTGTGCGACTGAAGAGTTATGGTGGAATGGCTGGCAGGAGTCAAGGGCAATTTTGTACTAAAACTCTAAAGGCTTCTATCAAAGGGAAAATATTATACATAGTGGAATTTAAGCAGACAGACACACCTAGCTCATTAGAGTGTGCACATATTTATTTTTATCTTATTCAATTGCAGGAGAGATGAAGCTACGATTGGAAGGTTTGCGGGGCACGGATCTAGTGCAGAAAGTCTTTCAGATAGGTCCTACAACTTAAAATGTACCTGTGAAAGAAAGCATTCAGGTTTTACATCGTTATATCCATTCTATGCCTAAAAGTTGGAAGGAAAAAGAACTGAAAAACAGTAGCTGTAAGCACAAAACTTTTAAAATACATTGTACCGTCTATCAAAGCACATTTCAAAGTATTGTTAGTAAAAATAGAAGCATATATAAACCAAATGTGGTCAGGCAGTGATTACTGAATTTTCAGTCTCGCTTAGAATGTTAAAATTTTTAACTATGAAAAGATCTTCAGCAATTCATATATGAGTGATATATTGCATGCTATTGCCACACCATTTTGAGTTCTTTCTGAAAGGAAAAAGAATCAAAATGCTCTTCGGTCTTTGTAAGCCAGTAGGTTGCTCGATCAGTAACAAAATTGCAGTGAGACATAATAATTGTGATGTGACTTCCTCACACGACTTTCCTACATTTGCAAAGCCATCTCAGGGGTACTCCCTATCTCTGCAATGGTTCTGCAGTACAGCATTTGGTGCCAGGTTTCCTCACTGTCTGCTTTCCTACAGTCATGGAGAGGGAGATATTTTAGAAGCTCTGGTCCTTTTGCTCAGCGCTTTCAGCTTCACATCAGGTATCTCAGATCATGGGCTCTGCACTCATAACTCCAAGGGAATCATGATAACTTTGGAGGTCCTAGTGGCATTGTGTTAATATTATAAAAGGTAGTTTTCCATCAGTCCTGAGGGTCCTACTGGTTCTGCTGAATTCCACTTTGCAGTTAGAAAGATACTACTGGAATTCCTTGTCCCCTGTCATAACTGTATGGATAAATGGATAAAATGGGGTTCAAGATCAGAGTCTGAATCAGAGGTATTTCTGCATTCATGTTGGATGGAAGAAAGCCAAAGTGAGCTAGAAAAAATATGCCTCTGGATATTGCTGTGTATTTAGCCAGACATTGGCCTGCAATCTGCAAAGTGTCTTCACCTGCAGTATCCCCAGTGAAGGTCAAGCAACACCTTACCCTTCATTCAGCTATGCTCTTGGCAGCCAGACATCACTGAATAGAGCATGAGTTACCACCGCATGTCCAGCCCTTTGTGGAACCAGCAGGGAAGAAGAAAAGACAGTTTTACGCAGATCCATACCCAAGCCCAGAGGTGCCTGCGTAACTTTTAGCTGAGAGAAAAGGAGGATGTGGTCACGCAATACTTCCTAACTTCCTACACAAACACTTCTAGTAGGTTTTCCCTAGGTAGCAGTGAATCTGTTTTTTCATGTTTGCCAGCTCCATGTATGTAACTTCATGGGTATTTAGATGCTCCTAATACTAGAAAAAAAAAAAAAAATCACTTTGTTCTGGAATCACTGTGCAGATTCCAAAGCAGCTTACTAGTTTTGTTAGTCTAGATTTCTAGCACCAATCTGAATGTAAGAGCAAACTGTGTGCTAGGTTTTCCAGCTTCCCCTGTGAAATCCAGCCACAGTGAACACTCAGCATTCACTAACCATCCTTCCAGAGGAAAACTGCTAAGGAGAATAACTTCTGTCAGGCAAAGTAAAATTGCTATCAATTATAGGCAGAGCAACTAGTTTCATGGAAAAGATGATATATTCTGCAGCAACTTAGAAAAAATGACAGTTTACACAGTCTTGGGGTCACACACAAATTCTATAATATTCTCAAGTTAGGCAGACTTTTCACACTTGTGCAGGTCTATTGTTTCTGACTGCATAGGTATTTTGTTTGTTAGTTCCCTTTAAATGAATAGTATAATGGTATTTAGCACTATCGTGATACTTCTTTTGATCTCAAGATAGTGAAAAATTTAAACTGCATTGGCCATCACTACTCAGGTTAGACTCTCCTGAGAGTGATTTATTGTGGAAAACTAATTTTAGATACTCGGACTTATTCTCCGTGGACCTTATCTACCAATACAGAGTATGGAGGAGTCTATGAAGATTAGTTCCTGTAAGACAAACTCAGCTTTTGTGTATTCTCTTGCTTCTATGTACTTATTTCAGAACAATTATGGTCAAAGGGAAGAAAGAAAGTGTATTTAGTGAAAAGCATTAGCAAAACTGCAAACTAGACAAACAAAACAGCTCTGGATTCTCAGCATGGTTTCACTAATAACCATCATAAATATCTGTTCTGCCTCTTTGAAAATACAGGTGTATAACAGATGCAAAAGAATAGATTCCACTTTAAAGTCAATTTGAGATGTGCAAAGTACATCTCTCTTCCCTACCCCACTCAGAGTAGATATTCATAACTAGTCCCTGAAAACTTATTTCAAGGACTGGCAAACACTTGCTCATTTCTCTGTGTTTTTCTTTTTCTTGAACATAAAGACAACTGTATTCTTCTTTGGAAAAATGTGATAGTCATTCCCTGATTAGTAGGAAGATGAGATAGTCATTGGAACTGTTCTTCCACAATATTACAGTGCAGTATTATTTTCTTATGCTGGACTGATAGAGTGTTTTTGTTATGGGCAGGGCATCTTTTAGACTGACCCATCATGCATATATATACACAGGACTTTCGTAGCTGCACTAAGCTAACCTACATTTTAATACACAGTCTTCAGTGCAAAATTATATATTTTTTTAAAAGTCTCTATTCACACAAGCCTTTTTCTATAACAATTTTACATAATTTGATATAATTTGAAGTGACTAAAAATGACTGATAATTGTAGGGGTAAAATGTACCCCTAAAGAAAAGAACTTTCACAGGTGAAGCCTGAAATCCTATATCCAGCTGTGTTGGCCAAATCGATATTAGTTTAATAACCTGTAATTGTCCTGCATTACAAGGGTACTCCTTTAACTGCACAGTTTATTCTAATGTATAATCTAAATAATTGAGTACCTATGCATACAATAGAACATTGCTTCATATGCAAACACCGTTTAATAGAGAGTTATATCCAAATGGATAAAAAAGATGCTTGAATATAATTGGTTTGCTTTTGATTATTCTACAGATACAAATTTACTTAAACAATAACTCTACACAAAGTAGGATTTATTGTCAGACAAAATTCAGTTTGGTAAAGTGAAGCTGAGGGATTTAGTGGGACTGTTTTATAATCTACTTCTCACCTTGCTCTTTAATAAGGGTAATATGAGTAAAGGAGCAGACTTCTATATTCTGATCCACAATTTATTTATTTCTTTAAAGGGCATGCAAAAATGTTATCAGTCTGTATTATATCAATATATATAGTTGAGCATAACTATACAAGATATCTGAGTTTCAAAAGGTCTGGGTACCTAGAAATTCACAAGAAACTTTTTATGACTATGTAATCATTACTAGGCACAGTTGTGGCATTTTTCCAGGAACTTCCTTCTTATAGAAAAGCCCTATTGAAGTCAACAGTGCTCTGCATGAGCACAGGTTGTGCCACATGTAACATTTAAATGGGATCTGAATCTGCATTTACAAATGAACCTCTGGACATCCATCTCTGAAGACCATGACTGCATAAGTTCATGGACCATCCTAATTATGTTTAAGTCTATGCTACCGTTTCTTAGGCAAAGCCTTGGGAAAAGCCTAGGACAAGTCAGATGAGAAGGACTGCATAAACAAACTTCAGTGAAATTTCTGCCTTATACTATTTTGCTGTTTCAGAGTTATGCTGTGTTATGAACATTCCCATGGAATTACAATCATATGTGTATATGTGTAGGTATAATACATATGTGTATTATAAGTTGATATCATACCTACGCTCACCACATACCTAATTGACAAGATAATTAAAGAGCCTTTTCTTAAGTCTAATCTTCTGAGACACTGAAATTCACTGGTGTCAGGAGAGATTGACTATTAATCCCAAAATGATTGGACATTGTAATATCTAGAAGTCATCTTGAACCAGAATTTAAACTGCCTTCACTGGTGCCTAATTTACCCATTACTAATGTAACATTTTAGTTCAAGGGAGAATGAGCAATTCAGACTACTTCACTTGTAGAGCTGTTACATTCTTGTTCCCTAAAGTGAAAGGAGGGAAGTAATGCCAGTACCTAATTTAGGTGCTATGTGATTTGAATACAGCCTTCAATCGCTTAAAAAAAATTGCATTTATTGCTATTGTGGTCAAATGTCCAGATGACATTATGTTAATAATTCCTCTTGTACCTCTTATTGTCTCAGTAAATCCATTTTTGATAGTTTGTCTTTCCTCTTTTTCCCCTTGATCCCATTTCTTTTTATTCAGAAAAGCTGCAGTTTTGATTGTTTGGGCTTTTTTTTAATATACTCTTTCAGCAAATAACAATAACATATTGCCACTGAATGCTGCCAACTCTGTAATAAGATTTAGTAACTTTCCAGAGTGCTACTTGCAGTTCTAATAATAATTTTCTTTAAGTGTTCCACTTTAGAAAATGTCTCCTTTGTTACCAAAGTTGCCATATGTACATATGGACATTTCTTTTTTTTCTGAAAATATTCCTGGGATTTTATTACCATTAATCTTTTCTGAGGGTGTGTATAATTTATCTCACAAGCCATCAGAATTCCCAGAGGGTAAATTACTCTAGAGGTCTCTGTGCCCTCATACTGTATCAAATTGACCTGCTTCTTGTTTGCCATTTTTGTGTACTACATTGCTTATTTAACAAGAAACAGAATGATTGTGATTCTGAGAAGGTCCTTTGATAGTGGTTTTGACACTCTGCCTGAATAATGACCCTCATTATGAAGCCCATGACAGGCTCTGAAAGTACTGATTTATGAATACATCACAGGTTCAGCATTAGAGCTCCCCCTACTCAGTCCTGATACAGGGCTAGATATAGATACAGCCTTTTGAAATATAGTGAAGATGAGATAATTGCATGATTATGATCATTCAAATAACCTCTTTTTCTGATTTACCAAATAACTGTCAGTTAATTTTGATTGTCTCCCAAGTTGTTAGAAGTCTTTGACAACATGTTTGTTAGGAAGGCCTATTTCATGCAGGGTTGCTAGTCATGTCTTACAGGACAGTAAGGCAGAAGTTACATGTAGTCTTTTCTGCTAGAAATGCTTTTCTATAGCAAACATTCATTAAGAGTTGGTATGATAATAAAATGTTAGAAGCAAGCTTAGCTAAGAGCTAGAAATCTGTGTCCTTGCTAAAACAAATTACAAGACACTTTATAAACACATTTTTGTGAGGATTCTTGTTGATTTATTGTTTCCTCCATAGCAGTTATTTAAATAAATGTAGCTAATTTAGTTCGTTTGCAGCACTGTATAATTTTGTTCTTTGTGTGATGGGGTTATATGTAAAAGCCTGAAGGAATCACATCTCCATTAATCTTTTTACAAGTGCAATAAATAAATAAAGAGACATGGTTTAATTTTGCTAGTTAGGAGATTTTAAAAGGCGGTGGTTGCAAACTGATTTCTTCCTGTTCTCGCTGTTCTCCATGTCCTTCTCTTGAAGACACATTAAATATTCTTAATTAATGAGGTAATAGCTCTTGGTAGAAAAGTATGTATGTGGACAAATAGATCTATCATGAAGGCCTGTATTTGAATCCACACCTAAAAGTCTTTTGTTCCCCAAAAAAGCTCATTCTGGAGTTTGTTTGTTCCTACCTACCCAGGTAGTACAAAGGAATTTTCTGATGGGATATGAAGGCTATTGCACTGTGGAGGGCTCTGGTGCTTGCAAAAGACAGCAGTGTACCAGAGGGAGGAGCTTCTCTAAGGCATGGGGAGTCTCACCACTTCAGGTTTAGAATTAGATATTAACAATTCAGGCAGAGTCAGAGAGAGATCTGCTTCAGGATACGTCTGGGAAGAAGGGGTAGAAATAGTGCATCATGGATGTGTGTTGTGTTATGCAGCAAGCTGATCGGCCAGAACCTCAAAGCCTACCTGTGGTCCCTTTCATCTATGTAGCACCTGTTCATTTGCTTATAGGGATACTAAACCAGAACTTCAGGAGAGGAAGTGATTGAGTGTGCTGGATTGAAAATGCAGGCCAGACTAAGACAGCTTCACTAGGATTCTAAGTTAACCCTGAAAATCTAAAGATTCAGTGATGGTTAATGATGTTGGATGAGTACAAAAACACACAGATACTGGGGCTGACAGGCTTATATGCCTGAACTGAAAATATTTGAGGCTACCTGAACTTGAACTGTCTTGAGCTTTATGTTTTCTAAAAGTGCCAAAATCAGTTGGATCTGACAATCAATTCATAGGAATAAACAACAGTGTAAGAGCAGAGTATTATGCCATGAAATTGGGTAGTCTGTATTAACAGCTGTGTCATTGCCATCTGTATCTAGAGTACCTGGTAAGTCCATAGTAATGTCCTACTGGGTTTTATTCGACATTCACTCTGTCCTTTCCATTCATAAGATAGTCTGGAAAAGGGTATTTGCTCAGAAGGTGTTTTTTTATAGTTAATTGTTAATTAAATAAAATTCAATTATGATGCCCACATGTAATTTATGAAGTTTCAGCATGATTTTGAAAACAGCAACCAAGAAGATCTATTGTTGAGTATCTTGTTTCAAGGCCATCAAAATCACAACTATTTTTGGTACACGTGGTCTACTTCAAAGCAGTGGCTTAATATATTGTTATCTGGTTGGCATTGTTCAGGATGTCTAATAATTAAATCTATTAAAATGTGTGTGTGTGCTTCATAAAGTAAACCCTTGAAAATCTTTTATTTTGAGAACTTTGAATATCACTTTCAAAGATAGCAATGATAATTGTTGACTTTGTTGTTTCCCTGCTTCCCTGATAAAGCTCATACCAGAGTATTGTAGTTCTATAAAAGTATTTCAGAGCATAACAAAACCTTCTAGGCTTTAATAACTATACATGACTGATCTGTCCTCTCTGGCAAGGTTAACCGTTTCTCCCAAGGAGTTAAGTGGCATATAAACTATTGTTCACACCATTTGTGCTAACAGCCTAGCATGACCTCAAATACTGTAGTGGTCATACAAGGTATCCTGTACAATACATTTATCAACAAAGGTAAAAGGACCACAGGGGCAGTGCTGACTTTAAGTGTATTAGGGATCTATAAGGATAAATGCCTAACCTCACTTCACAGCAAAAAGTAATTACTGAACCATTGTTTCTATAGTGTTAATATTTTTTTCATGGTTCTTTAGAAATATAAGCTATTTAGTTCTTAGGTTGACATCTGTACTGCATTATATTTTATACAATGCATCTAGACTAAAGGGTAGAGCAATCATAACTGAGATCATTTTACAAGAAATCATCAACAGAAATAAAGCATGGAAAAAGGGAATAGATTGAATTCAGTAGTCATTTTTTAATAGATTTAAATGATCTAATTAACAATAGCCTGAGCAGCCAAATTTTAGGGCTTTATTTTAAAATTGCATGCCCCATTTACAGTGTGTATAATCTTGCATACTTATTCACACTTAATTTTTTTTCCATCCATTAGCCCCTGGATGCAACTAACTCCCAGTCCTTGGACTCCCACCCACTTCATAAATGAGTGCCCTACCTGTAAAGAAGGTAAGATCTGCTCCAATAAAAAATGACCACCCTTCTACTTTTAAGATAAATGAATCAGGGCAGGAGAAAACAAATTTGTCAAAATTATCCATTTGAAAATAGCATTCTGAAAGCCTGCCTAAGTATAGCCCTGATATAGGTATTTATGATTTGCAGGGTATTTGAAAGCAGTAATTATTCTTCGAGTCTTGAGTAATGAATAATTATCAGAACAATCACTGTCACATGACAGAGATATTTACAAAGGTCATAGTCCCACACTCCTTACTTCAGGAAAATGTCCACTGAAGCAGATAAAAATTTATAATAAAAATTAATAGAGGAACCTGGCTAATAGGTCCTGGAGTCAAATTACCCAATCTTCATTTAAGTCTGTGGGAAATCAAAGCAACTATTAATAGCTAAGGAATATGGTCAAGGTTTTTCACTGTCCAATTTCTAGGAGGGGCTAACACCACATGCTTCAGAGGAAAGTCTGAGAAGCTCCTTACAGACAATTATGACATGAGCCTCAGAAGGTAAGTTTTGGTCAGCAGTTGGTTTTTGCACTTACAGCCATACGTGGCATTTTCTGTTCTTTGCAATATTTCATCCATTGTAATGCTACTGTAGAGTGTTTCATCATTCACCTAAATGATCTGAATTCTGCACATCTCTAAAAATGCCTTATGACACTAAGTCCCATGGATTATTTTTGGAAAATGGACATTTTATTTATTGCTTTAAATGTAAGCCTTTTCCATTTCATAGGTCTCCTGCTACTGTTCTTATAGGTAAAGGGACTTGCTGATTTTTCCTTACATATATAATAGATATAGATATAGATATAGATATAGATATAGATA
This sequence comes from Agapornis roseicollis, assembly GCA_002631895.1. Classification (NCBI taxonomy): domain Eukaryota; kingdom Metazoa; phylum Chordata; class Aves; order Psittaciformes; family Psittacidae; genus Agapornis; species Agapornis roseicollis. The sequence goes on from NDXB01008041.1 coordinate 33,542, forward strand.
TACATGTATGCACAACGTTTCTCTCATGTACCCATCTTCCTCAGCTGTTGCAAAGCAGGTCTTTTTCTTTGCACAGAGAATCTGCTCTGTCTTCTCTCAGGACTCTGCATCATGTGTCAGCTGGCCTCTCCTGGGAATCAGTATGGTGGGAAAAAGTATCAACTCCCCCAAAAAAGAAAAAAAATATTATTATTACATGTTTCTAGTTGTTTTTTCATGCCAATAAAAACATTTTGCTTTTTACCACATGTATATCATAGCATTGACATCTGCCCTCAAGGTGAGGTGTCCTTTTGCTGCACTTCTAAGTATACCAAACATTTCAAATTCTTGCCAGTTTCTCTCACTTGAGCAGGAACCTTCCTTTATATGTTTCCTATCTTACTGACAATAATGCAAACTTATGAGGGCCAGATTTTTAGCCAGGCCTCCCATTTTTGAGTCCATCACCTTGGAGGCACAACATAGCTCATTTGGACATCGAACATCTGGAGTGCAGCAGTCATCATTTGCTCTGTTCTTTATGCCAGTATGGCCATGTGCCATTATGAGAAGGACATGAATTTAAACTGTCAAAAAGAAGATAGACCCATGCTGAGTTTGTGTTATTTTCCCATAGTGAACCTGGCATTTGCTTCTTTTTATTTTTTCCAATGACTACTTCATTTCTAAGAGCTAATGAGAAGTGTTTGCAAAATCAGAAATACATTCTGCATTACACAGCAGAAACAATCTTGTCCAATATTACAATACATGTAGTTCAAGGCAGAATGTGATTTTGCTCAGATGAGAAGTACTCTCTTACACTGGAATTACTCAACTATATAAAACGTTTTTCCAAGCAGTGGCCTACAAAACTCTATTAGACAGCAGAATGCATGACAAAAGTAAAATCACAGAATACAATGAAAGTTAGTATTATCCAATAGCCTTCTTAATTTGGATGCAGAACAGATTATAAAAATACTCATATGTGGATGATCAGAGGCAATCTGTATTATTAATTTTCAAAATATACTCCTAGAATGATAAATATATTTAAAAAATTAAAGAGAAAAACTTCAGGAATGAAAATCCAGTTTTTACTCTCATGGTTACATTGTTGGGCTGTCTTTTTAGGCATCTCATAAGCTATTCCTTATGCATCTATGCATCTATGAATTCAGAAATTGCACCCTACTTTCAATGGCACTGTGTGATCACCACTTTAACTGCTCATATAAGGTCCGGCCTGTTTTTTGTCTCTCCTCCCATCTGAGTTAGTGCTTGCTGCCATACAGAAGGTTTGTTTGGAACCTGTTTGCTAAATTCTAGAATATATTTGTTCAGCATCATAGTTAGTTTCTCAGAATTTCTCTTATTCGACCTTTTCCTTAGCCTATTAGTTGCCTCTGGTGCCAATTTTGCTGTTGGCTGTGAAATTGCCTTTAGGGCTGCTGTAGGGTCAGACAGTTTATGGTCTGTTTTTTTCTTCATATTTGCCATTGATGGAGAGCTGTGCTTACCTTAGAGAGAGGTGTGATTAAAAAGCCAGGTACTGAACTTTCTAAATTTTCCCAATATGCCTCTGGAACCCCCATAACTATGTGTTGAAGAAATCACACAACATTCATTTAATAGGTGGGGAAATTCTTTTAAGAATTTTCTTTTCCTGCACCAAACAACAGAAATATCTTCCAAAGATTCTTTACAAACAGATTATACAATACTGTTTTTATCATTTATTCTCTACGCAACTTTTCCCCATGTACACGTTATTGTTATTGACAGCAATTCAAAAGCCCTTTAAAAAAAATTAAACAGCGAATCAAAAAGGATTAGCTATTTACTATAGATTATTACTTTATCATTCCTATAATTGCAATAATGGTTGCTGATGGAAATTCTATTTATGTGAATCATTTTATACTTGTTATTTATTATTATTAATGTTACCATTATTATCTCCTTACCCTTCAGTTCACAAGATGTATCTTCTCAGTGAATTTTAATTTCAATATCTTGCTATTATACTGTACATAATCCTATCAAAGACTGTCCTTCATGCAACATTTTCAGTGATATATTATCACAGAAACCATTAATGAATGAGCTTCATATCTTACTAATGCTGTTTTAGATACTATTTTTATTAATTTTCTAAGCTGTAATTCTTCATACAGTACCTATGTCTGTCTTATATTAAAGTTGTGGGTTTTGATTTTAACATGAGGATTTCAAAGAGAGGCATTAACTTCGCCTTTAAAAATACATTTCAGTTCATGGATTCTAAATGACAATATTGTAATGTCTGTGCTTTGTTCTTTCAGACTTTTTTCTAAATTAATTTTTATATTTTTCCCTAGTTTTTACAAACACTTTTCTGTTAATAAACAAAATGTTGTTTCTTATGGCATACTGTAAGAATGAAAAATCCCCATATAATCAAATCAATTTCCGTTTTTCTCTTGAGATGTGAATTAATGTAATGGAAGAAATAAATATTTATCACTTTCTAAGCATATGTTACAAGTGAAAACAATAACTTGACACTACATACTGTAAGTTTCTATTAACTAATTTTTCAGATAAATGCAAAATTTATTTATAAGAAACTACTATTATGACTAATTTTTTCATTTTGATGCTTTTCATTCTTATGATTTTCTCTTCAGATTGCTGGGAAAAATGCCATTACATATCCTGTGTATGACATTCAGCTCTTCAAATATTTTAAATATGATATTTTCACTGCACTACACTCTTGAAGTTAAAACATAGGTTTAGAACCTCAGTTTAAGGGCAAAACGTCCCTATTGCCATTTTGAGTACTAATTTGACTCATACTGTCCTTTAATCTTTTTTATTGATATTAAAGCATTGTGGTGACATAGAATTAGTGGCCAATATTAAAATGTTTTTAAAGCTGCAGTGTATATAGAAAATGTAAATAAGTCAGATTTTCTGAGGATTATTAAATATACATGTACTCTGTAGTTTAGATTAATAGCTGAGGAATGATGCATTGTTATGGTAGCACAAACCTATGATATATTTACCATATAGGTGCCATCCTGCCTAAACAAAACATAGCCCTGTGACTCCTTTGTAAAGATATCCATCATTAATCTTTTGTATAAAACATAATACATTTACATAACTCTTAAGTAAAACACACTGTTTCCATAAAATTCAAAACCTATGACCAAATAGTAAGTTGCTTGTATGGCATATTGCTGATAACTGGATAAATGTTCATTTGCATAACAATGTATAAACATGAAAAATCTAGAAATATACATCATTAAAAAGATTGTACACAACTTATTTTATCAAACTTTCTTCTTGTGAAAAGGATCTGAACACACAGAGCATGAATAAATCTTTGCCTGTTATAGCAATCTCATAGTTATGAGAGATTCATTTCTTTAACATCTGACTTTTTCCAAAGAGCATTTCTACAGACTCACAGGTTTAAATGTTTCTATTGATTTTTATGTCTGGATTTATTGTGCACATATAAGCATCAGAGTAGAGCAGCTCTTCTGATATCTTAGGCAAAGTAGAGTGATTTAAAGAAGCTGAAGGATGTTACTTTATCTAACAGATAAAAGGGAAGGTGTGCACTGATGGACCAGATCATGGTGGTACTTAATCACATACCTAAGTGTAAGCATAAACAGCAACTTGCTCAAAGGAAATAAAAGCTTGAGTCTTGGATGAACTGAGGCTTTAATTTGGCTTATGTTATTTTGGAATCCATTTTTAAAATTTAAAAGTTTTCAGTATTTATCACTTGGCTAGGCATTTCTAATGGATTTCTTCTCCTTGCGGTATATGTAGCTCCAGTCTTTGTGCCTTGGTATGACCAGTTTAACTGAGACTTGTAATGCTGATGAGATAGGGGCATTGCATCTTCATTAAGACAGTTACTTGGCAAAGCATTGAAATCTGTGTTTTACTTCAGGAAACTGTAGAAAATCAACTCTATAGAGATAACAGGGTTAAACGTTCTTAAAGTTAAGCATATGCTTACATGTTTTGCTAGAGTGGGACCACTGGTACCAGTTGAGCAAAACATTTAAGTGCATGCTTACAGCCCTTTGATGTTAATGGGATTTAAGCTTGAAGATTTACATATTTGCTACAGCAATTTTCTGGATAAGGATACAGTGATGATTTAAAACCTCAGACTGAAACATTCAACATGGACCCATCTCCTTGTGATTTCCAGCAGATGGGGGGAAACATGAGTCCCTAGATATGTTTGGAAACTTCACATTTTATTTCTCTGCTTGCGAGCAAGTCATCACTGCGGTTGTGGGTTAAGAAAAATGAGGCTGCCTGGCCTACTGGAAAGAAGCTTGATTAGGTAGGCTTGTGAGGTGGGCTGATGCCAAACTTATGAAGCTTAACCGTGCCAAGTGCAAGATCCTACACCTGGGCTGGAGCAATCCCAGGCACAGCTACATCTTGGGCAAAGAGAAGATTCAGAGCAGCCCTGCAGAGAAGGACTTGGGGTGTTGGTTGATGAGAAAATGAACTTGAGGTGACTCCAATATGTGTTCGCAGCTCAGAAAGTCAACCATATCCTGGGCTGCAACAAAAGGAGTGTGACCAGCAGGTCAAAGGAGGTGATCCTCTCTGCTCTCGTGAGATCTCACTTGGAGTATTGTATGCAGTTCTGGTGTCCTCAACATAAAAAGGACATGGAGCTGTTGGAACAAGTCCAGAGGAGGGTCACAAGGATGATCATGGGACTGGAGCATCTCCTGTATGAAGACAGGCTGGGAAAGTTGGGGCTGTTCTGCCTGGAGAAGAGAAGGCTGCATGGAGACCTCATAGCAGCCTTCCAGGATCTGAAGGGGCCTATAAGGTTGCTGGGGAGGGGTTCTTCATTAGGGACTGTAGTGACAGGACAAGGGGTAATGGGTTCAAACTTAAACAGGAGAGGTTTAGATTGGATCTAAGGAAGAAATTCTTTCCTGTTAGGGTGATGAAATGCTAGAATGGGTTGGCCAGGGAGGCTGTGAGTGCTCCATCCCTGGCAGTGATCAAGGCCAGGTTGGATGAAGCCTTGGGTGTCATGGTTTAGTGTGAGGTGTCCCTGCTTATGGCAGGGGTTTGGAACTAGATGATCTTCAGGTCCTTTCCAACCCTAACTATTCTATGATTCTGTGATTCTGTGTGTTCTAGAGAGCAAGAGATGGTAACTACTGTGGCTGTGCTGCGGCTATGGCTCTGTGGCAGCTGGCAGGATGCTGGCTCTGTTATCCAGGCTGAGACCTGCAGGGCTGCAGTCCATGTTCTGGGTGGGACCCAAGGATCTGATTTTGTGTGCAAACAGGCAGAATCATTCCAGACCAAGTACACTATGCCTGTCTTTGCTGTCTTAAAGTTAGGTTGTTAATCAAATCATCTGGTTTTCCTGTCTGGTCATTGGGGGTTCATCCTGTCCTAAAACAGTTGTCAAAGTGAGTGGAATTGATCTCCCTCTGGAGGTACCTACTTCCCTTGACAGACTGCAAAAAGAGCCTAAATTAGACTCATGCAGATTAGACAGCTAAATTCAGTTGACATAAATCTACTCTCAGTAACTAACCTTATCTCTACAATCCAATTTGAGTGTTATGCCTTCATTTTTTTTTCCTTCAGGATACCATTAAAATTACATTTGAGTGTCCACAAGGTGCTTTGTAACAAACATTACAGAGATTGCCATCTACTGTGAATATACAGTGCTTATATGCTCTGAACATACAGTAGTTACAGTATCTCAAACGTTTTTCTCTTGGGGTCCCACATGAACAGTTATCCTGGACAATATTTAATAAATATGTCATTTTTCAGCAAAATACTTGCTTCTTTTTCATTTTCTTTTCCTTTTTTTTTTTTATGTTCAGGAATCTTGGAGTGTTTGAGAAAAATGGCAGTTTTCTGTGCTTATGGCATAAAATTATATCTCTCAGAGATTAAAATACCATAATCATGTCTTCTTATAATTTATTCATTGCTTTATAGACCTAAAGCTTTCCAAGGAATGTCACAAATCCAGAGAAAATTCTTGAATGCATCATTTAACAACTTGATTTCTGATGTAACTGACAGATTCAGATAAACACTTTCAGTTAGCAAATACATAGGTGGTATTTGTTCCCCCTTCCACAGGTGATGGTGGGCTTTTCTGAGAGTGGGAAACAGATTTAAATTGCAACAGCAGCTTAACAGTAACTATAAATTGGGTGAAGCTTTGCCACTACAATGGGCCCTACAATACTCTGCTGTGTGAATATCCAGTGTGGTGGTATGTTAGGAGTTGGGTTCAATGGTACTTATGCATCCCTTCCAACTTGAGATATTCTATGGTTAGTATTAGTACTAATATTAGTATTGCCTTTGGCAATATCTTTACTGTCTCTGATGTCAGAGTACTCCCAAAATACTCCCAAACATTCATATCTCTCATACATTAGGTTTTCTTTTCATTGCCCCTCTTTGAACCATTATTTCTTGCACAAACATTGTTTGGTGGGCAGGAATTAACAAAGACTGATGTTTTAACATTAAACATTGCTGAAATTCTTCCTGTCACCTCTAACTCGTAGTGTAGGGGTTTGGTTTGTTCTGATTATGTATGTCTTGCAATTTGCATAATAGACTTTCTTTACTGTTGAAATCTCTCCTCCATTAGGAAAATAGAGGAAATAGCAGATCCCTTCCCATTATACCCAGCCAAAAAGGACTGCCATTTCATAGGTGTGTTAGCCTATGGTCTAAGTTATTTTATGAGATACTCTGCTTTCGATACAATTTACAATGTAGAGATACAGCTTGCTGAGCCTGAGCAGTTAACTGAAAAATTTATACACCTTAGAAAGGGCACACACTCACACATGCACATTATACAGCCAGCTTTCAGTTTGCAGAGCACAGTGATAGGGTAGCTGAGGAAACACCATAGCTCCTATTCAAACCCTGGCCTGCGAAGACAAGAGTTACTCAATGTGGGGAAGAGTATAGCCATTGTTAAAATCAAGATCTCAAGGTAACTTGGCACCATGGAATGATAACAGTGATACAGAGCAGAGGTTCCTTGGGCTCAAAGGCTCTACAGCTTCTGTTTTGTTGTTTGCTGCCTGAACACCAAAACACCCTTTATAACTTGATCCTGTTCCTATTAAAAGCAACAAGACCACTGTTGCCCTGAGCGGGACTGGATCTTTATAATCAACACCTTTTATGTGTCTGAGAGAACAGTGTCCTCTGTGTCAGTTCTGTTCAACTCCAATGTGTTTTGGGACTTCAGCACTTTGCCTTCACATTTGGTGCTGTGAAATTCAATTGTGTCAGGTGTTTCAGTGGTGCTTTACTGATGTGGTCTTTCCCTCGAAATTAATGTCTTTATAATCACACACATTTATAGATTAAAGAGACATTTGATGAAGTACAAAGGACTAAGTTCACTTCTGGCTTTAATGTCATATTCTTACCTTAAGTACAAATATTTTATGTTGTCTTTCCTTATGTCAGTGGTCCTTAATGTGTCCATAAAATGACTTATTCTATGAGTTGCAAACTCCTATTTGTTTTCAGTTAACTCTACTTGTATATCCCTCAGGAGCAGAATTATAGTCATGGAAGCTGATGCAGTGAATTTGGTGGCTTATAAGTAGGAAATACTTAGATTTTGGGGCATGTGCAGTCTTTCATGTACAAAGTTCTCATTTTAATATACCTCAGGCTACTGGCTTTACGATTTACAGTTAATTAGGATTCTGATTTGGGTTGAAAATTCCAATACCTATATGCTTTTATACATGAATTTCAGATCATGCTGGCTGAAGCAAATAACTGTGACTGTAGTCAATAAATGAATGCATACCACAGGGAGCAGCCCTTCCCCCATCCTCCTCTGACAACCTGTAAGAAAATCCTACTGTGTTCCCAGTTCACAGCAATATCATTCTGACATCACTTTGTGGTAGCTAGAAGATTTCCTTGCCTATCATTTAACAAAATCCCAATACCATTTTCTTACTCTAACAAAGTCTCAAAATCCCTAATGTATCCCATATTTGCTCTACCTGTATTTCATGCTCAAATTGAACTCTTTAGATAACTGAGTTCTAATCTGCACATGTATATGTGACTTTTAATAGCAACAGTCAGCACTGCATAAGTGTGTAGAAAGGTAAGTAAGGTAACTTACAAAAACTCATACTGGAACAAAACTAACAAAACATGCCAGTCAGGAATTTACTGTCAGAATTACTCAGTGTTTTCCTTACATATCGGGATTTATAATGCTTGTAGATAGTAAAACAGGGGTAATTTCATTTGATTTTACTATGGGTTTCAATACACCAATCTTTTAAATACCTTTATATTTTCTCTTTATTGACTTGCCCCCCATGAAAAGCTTTTATAGAGCCTCTGTTCTATTAATTTTGCCATTTTATTTGTTAAAGGATCAATATCTTTTCAGCATGTAATTTCTGTGGCAAAAAAAAAAAAAAACACAATTAGATTTAAATGTTAATCTTTGAACTTCTCACTAGAGTAGGCAAACTTAATTTTGAATCTGGTCATTAAGGTGTCTGGAGCTTGGACCAGGCTTGTTTGAAACTTGGGCCATGCAGTTTGAACATGGTACAGCATGGACACAGTTAATGTGGTGCAGCAGTGTCAGGACACATCCCAGAGAGCTCTCTATGCTGCTGAACAAATGGAAAAGACAGGGAAAACAATGTCTGCTGCTGGGGGAGACTACTCTATGTGAGCATTTGTCACCTGTCAGATCCCTTTCCCCATGAAGGTGTCAGCTAGAGAGGATTCACAGTCGAGAAAAGAAGACAATGGAGCTTTAGTTATTTTTGTAGTACAATCATCTTGCTTCCATAAGAAACTGCTTATTCCTAGAACCAGGCCTTGAAAAAACTCTTGGAGACAGTCAAGATTTATAATACAGAGAATTTACTCTTGCAGGGGACTATATTTGACACAATATTCAATAAACACATACACTTTTGATCATGAAAAACCTTCTCGCTTAAGTTCTTCATTGATAGTAGCAGTATAATTCTATGAAGAGGTCATGTAACTATTGCTATAGAGGCAGGAGAAAACATATTTTGCAAAGGAAAATATGGGAGATGAAAATGCTCAACAGAAATGTTGACATTTTAAAAAACAAACATGGATATTTAGAACCTTGTACCTTTATGCATGTATTTTCAGCTGTGCAAATTAAAACAAGTAATATGGAAACTTTTTATCATTACATGCCTTACTATAGGATAAAAAGTTCACTTTGGTATATAAGATGATAGAAAATCAGTAAAATTCTGTCCAGTTTATAGCAATTTATTCCTGTTGATAATTTTCTAGTATCAGTGTTGTGGCAATATGTAAATATTCCTGCCAAGTTTGTGCTCCTACAGTGCTATATCCACATAAACACTTAGCAAGAGCCCATCCATGCCCTACAGGAATACCTGCTCTGACTGTAAACTTTCAAAAACAGAATGATTCTAATGAGCAAACTAAAAGTGGGCATATGTTTCTGCAGAATTATAGACATTAAGAAAGAGATGAAACAAAGAAGAGGCAACAAGACAACTGAAGGAGATTGCCCAGGGTCACCTGCCAAGTTACTAACAGAGATGGCAATAGGATTTAAGATAGAATCCTGTTCTATGTCCCCATTTGCAAATGATGCTATAGTATGATTACAAAGTCCAATCAAATAGATACACCCTAACTCTATAAGCAGCTGAATCAGAGACATCTCCTGTTCAGACATTATCTTGATATATTAGTAAACCTTCATAGAAGCCAAGATACCTCTATCTGTTTCTTTCAAGTCTGACTATGGCTAGAAGTGTGTTGAGACAAGTGTGAGAGACAGAAGCAAAAGGGTACAAAATACATTGAGCAAGTTTAAGTTCCTTTTGAAAGTCAATTTAGTTTAAATAAAAGGTACTTTTGAAGTAATCTGCTCTTTAATGGTAGAGAAAAGCTACAATAAAGCCCAAAGTAATAATGGTTAAAGCCAGAGCTTGAACTTAGAAAGGAAAGGGAGCACAGCTACTGTTTAAAGCACAAGTTGGCAGTCCAAGATTTTATTCCCATCTTTGCCACTGTTGTATTGTGCATTGGCAAGCACATAATTTACTCCATGTGAGGTAAGTATTAGACTATGCATTAAAAAAAAAAAAAAAAAAAAAAAAAAAGAAAAAATACCCCCAAACCCACCAAAAAAAAACAAAAAAACAAAA